>CM019712.1:20370135-20463283 GCA_009760885.1 Achatina immaculata
TCTGCTAAAGAGGCACTGCACACACCCTGCATTTTAGTTGTACCCGGGACTGAAAAAGTAGCCGCCATAACCTGCTCCCATGCCGATACAATGCTGTATCTCAACATCTCTACAGCATTGGCTGCAAAGAACAAGCAGCTTGCAGTTACAGGGAGTTCATACGAGTACAAGTACAAGCCTTACATCCACTACACCTTCCACCCCCTTACTTTATACAAAGGAAGTCCTCTGCGTCTTTGAGTGATGCACTGGCTGGACCCTCCTTTCACTAGAACTGACTAAGTTATGCTTATGATACTAGTAACATTGCAGAGTGAACCTGATCATATCTCCTCCTTGTGTGATGTTTCTAATTCCCTCATCAACCCTAAAAAACCATCAGTGACATGGCTCTCACTGAACAATTATATTATACACCTGTTGGGTGGCAAGGATATGACCAGAACCAACTTGATGACATTAAAACAGGATACTCTGGGGTTCAGTCTTCTGCTCTTCTATGTGTAGAATGTAAACTGTTGCTCATCTCTTTGTAAATTTCCGCTATTGTCCACTGGAATAACATTCTTTCTGTTTACAATGACAAGTGTTGACTTTATCCATTACTGTTAATATTTGATCTCATTTAATCTATGACTATTCTACGTTGTTTTGCATCTGTTTTGTTACTCATTTCACAGACTTACTTGCTCCCAGATTCATTCTCTCTCAGTGGAAATAGTAATACAGAAGCAGCAACTTTACAGTTTAAATGACTTTAATGATGCACAGGATGACAATGAGTTGATAAGAACGACAAAGGCATCAACAAAATCCATGGACACAAGACTGGACATCTCCACGATATAATATATGTTCTGTCACCATCTGAACATCTTAATACACTCTATTCTACATTTGTTTCACTAAACAACAACATTTCTAACAGCCTAATCTACGTCTATCTCACACGATATACAAAACACAACTGTCCCTCAGTCATATGATTTCTCTCTCACCTGATCTTTTTTCTGTCATACCTTAACTGTGACCCTCGTGCAACCCGAGACAAAGCGGATGGACTCTACTTACAAACAGCTGATTACTTTAGAAGGTAACTCATTTTTAAAAAAATGTTACAATTCTCAGATGAGTTATCTATCTTACATCCTAACATTCAATATACTGCTATAACATACTTGGGACTGAGGTTTGATCGCAGTTTGAGTTTCAAAAAACATGTTGATCATGTGATATCAACAGTTTGAAAAGGTCTGACAGCAATGAAGATCATGGCAGCTGCCAACATTGAGAAGGAGCTACTAATACTTCTGTACAAGGCAATCAATAATACCAATAATGCAGCAGGTACTAAAAAAATGTTATAACACAAAAATATTTTACTGCATGTTCAATAAATTCAGTATGTGGAATGCATATAACATCACTAAAACATTTTTGTTTAGCTCATATTCATCTCATATGTTGATCAATAACAGCAGCTGCCTGAAATGATTCTTGTTTTTTTTCCTTTCTCTAATTAATGTCTGAAGATATGCTATGAAGTCATCATCATCATGTGTTTTCTTTCAGAATGAAGGTTGACTGTAAAGAATCTCCAGTTCTCTTGCTCCCTTGTCTTGATGGTGCTGCCAGGCTGTGTCCTGTCCATTCTTGTATGTTAACTTCCCATCAACATCTCTGTCTTCCTGTTGCTCTTTTTTCCTTCCATCTTTCTTTCTAGTATGGTCTTTAGTACATTGTTATGTCTTTTGGTATGGCCAAAGTATTTTGTTTTCTTCAGTCTTATTTCTTTGAGAAGTTCACATTGCACTTGGAGCTGTTCTAAAACTTGTGCATTTGTTCTTTTCGTTCTCCATGTTATTTGACCTAGTTTTATGTAGAACCACACTTCTGCTGTATTAATCTTTCTCTCCATCTTTTTGCTTACAGTCCAGGTTTCTATTCCATACAGTGAAGCAGAGTAGATATAATATTTTACAGCTGTGAAGTATGACTGCCATTATTATACTTTAAAAATGAAATGCATAGAAAATATTTATAATAATATTTGAAAGACAGGTATATTCTCATTCCTTGAAAACAAAGCTTTCTACATGTCTATTTAAATGATTTCAGGGTTTGTTAGTTCAAATATTTCTCTGCCCATCATCATTATCATAATCATTGTCATCATCGTCATCATCATCATCATCATCACCTTTCACTTCCTTGAGAGCATAGGCCAAGGATAAAGGCTCTCCAGTCATCCCTGTTCTTGGAATTATTCTCTGCTTCCTTCCATGTGTATCCCTTGTCTCTGAGCACTGTCGTAATTTCTCTTCTCCAAGTAAGTCTAGGTCTTCCTCGTTTTATATTTCCTTGAGGATTCCATGCCAGCGCTTGTCTTGCTATGCTGGTGTCGAGTTTCCTCAGAGTGTGGCCGATCTACCTCCACTTCCTAGACATGATTTGTAGGTTCATAGGTTCTTGTCCTTCCCTTTCCCAGACCTCCTCCTTCCTGATCTTGACCTGCCATTTAAAGTTTAAAATCCTCCTCAAGCATTAGTTCATGTATGTTTGTATCCTCTGTTGTATTGTTTGGTCATAACCCATGTCTCTGAGCCATATAGTAGGACAGTCTTTATGTTTGCATTAAAAATCTCCATACAACTACATAATTTATTTATTTCTACATAATTTATGTATTTACTGATAATAAAACAGAATTTTATTAGTGATTTTTCTTCCCAGTCAAAGCAAAATTTTTTACAGAATGTTCACAGGATTTAGTCAGGTCTACTTGGAATTTCTGAGTTTGTCTGAGTGGCGAAGTGGTTAGTGCACTGGTCTCTCATGGTGAAGGTCAGGGGTTTGAATCTGGCCGGAGGAACCCAGTCAGCCAACTGTAGAAATGGGTACCTGACTTCTTCTGGAGTTTAGGAAGGAAAGGTGGCCAGGTATGATACTGATCACATCGCCCTCTAGTGTGCTGACAGGTCAAGGAAAATATGGGCACTAACACCATATCCCTATGTGCTGCTAAGGCATGACAGGATTACCTGAAATTATAGCATCGAAAACATTTGAAGTATTATAGGATATGAAACAATGAAAATGAATGAGCTTTATTCACTTCCAAAACTTCCACACTTCTTTTCTTTGTTTAGTCCATTTTACTGACTATAAGGCTGTAAAGATTGCTACATTATTACAGCTGTCATTTTAACAATTAAAATAGATATTACAAACATGAGACACATTTAAGCTAATGATTACAAGATTAAAGATTTTAAAGTCTTAGTTTATATTTTATAACTAACAGGATATTTTATGCACAATAATAAATTAAATTTTCTGTAATAACACATATAGTGATATGAGTAATGACATATTATGTATAGAAAAAAAAATCCTCAGAAATGAAACCTTTCCTAAATAACTGTACATGAACTATACTCTACAAACTCAAAATTTCTTATTAAAAACAACAAATAAAATAAAACTGAAGCAATAGAAAGCAAAGTGGTACTGTTCTTTGATAAAGAAAAACAATATTTTTTTTTTAAAATGCATAAATATTAATAACAGCTATGTCTGAATATGCCAAAATATTACAGATATGTTCCTTTAGGTTCCTTTTTATCCTTATATCTGTTACATGACTGGTGTCCCAGGAACTTTGGTACATCAAGCATTTACCACACAGAGCACTTCTTCTCAGGGTTCATGTAAGATTCACGAGGACAGTTGAAGGCTTTCGCAAAGTCTTCATAATTTTGTAGGGCTCCAATGATCCTGTTGAGAATTTCCATATTGTAGTTTATTAAAGAGGCAGACCGTGTGAAACTCTGAAGAGGACATTGTTAAGAGAGGCCAAATTAACAGGTATAAAATCCTTTGATGAGGTTGAAAGACTCGCCGAAGACAGAAAAATTGGCAAACTACTTTGCGAGCCTTATGTGATGTTTAACGGCACAGGAAGGATATAAGAATAAGAAGTTTATCAAAATAATGCTAAGGATACCATGGGCAGCAAAACAGATCAAACAAATAGGTTTGCTGAAAGAGGCAGAAAGATTAGATCACCATGCTAAATTTTCCATTAGGTCTGGATTAATTGCTGTATCTTCACCTTTGCCACATCTCACAGAATCAGAAAGAAATCAGATTATTGGGTATCTTAATGCTGGGACAAGAACTGCAACTGCTGTGTGGATGTTTAATGTCTCCTGACTAACAGTCTATCAATTTCAGCTAACAGGCATTACCGGAGACCTTCCAAGGCCAGGAGGACCAAGGGCGACCAGGACAGATTTATTTATTTATGGAACCGTTTCCAATTTGCTCAAAGGACAACTGACACCTTAAATGCATTACTGTATGCAGGAAACTCTCTACTGTAGAGAGTGGAACAACAACACAAATCCCTCAGATCACCAGAGGAAGTACCCCCCCCCCCCAGACAAGTGCCTCAGCCCTATTAAACTCCTGACACTCCAAAGGGGGGGGGGGGTGGGCCCTACTGTGCCATGACTCCCAGAGGTCTTGTGAGCCGTTGCCCCTCCCGTCCTGAGACCGAGCTGGCACCACACCTTGAAGTGCGTCTCTAGCGATCTAGCCACGGAGGACCAGTATTGATTGTGGCAAATGAAACCATTTATGTTCTCAATGCTTGTTTCACATACTCCACAGCCAGCATGAAGCCTTTTCTGCTGTTTCTGAAAGGCTTTTCAAAGCCCTTGTTTTTGCTTGTCCCTTTATGCCCAGTTGCTTACATAGGTCGTGTGCTGATATTGCTACGAATCCTCTCACTCCCACTTCTACAGCTATCATTTTTACTGCATAACAGACATGTTTTTCTGAACACTATTTTATGCCTTCTGAGGGAACCAAACATACATGCATGCCAGCTTGTCCAATGCCCTCGACTTCAGCCATGAATATTCATTAACTCATTCATTCATTTACATGTCTCTTGTGGAACTTTGCTTCCCTAACAGCTCTCCTGTAGGCCTCTCGGTTGTGAGCAAGATGGCCTGCTGCTGATGCATCCATATGCAGATCATCAACAATGCCTTGCTGCCATCTTCGCCTTGGTCTTCCTCTCTTTCTTTTTCCCATTATGTACCTTTCCAAAACTGTCTTTCCTATATTGTCGTGATGTTTAATATGTCCAAAATATTTACATTTTCTCTGTTAATTCTTCTTTACTAGCCAATCTTCTTCAATATTAAGTTCTTGTAGTATGGATATATTTGTTCCTTTCTATGTCCATGATATTTGAAGGACTCTTCTGTAGCATTTAAAGGCATTTATCTGTTTCTTAGCTGTTTTGTTAAGTATCCAAATCTCACAGGCATATGTTGTGATGAGAAAGATGTATGCCCTTAAAAATCTTATTTTTATAGTTCTGTCTGTTCCTCTCCACAGCTTCTTTAGTTGTTTTATTTTTTGAAGAGCGATAGATGTCCTCCTTTTAATTTCCTTCATTGTATCTCCATTATTAGTTAGTAATGATCAAAGATATTTAAAATTCTCCACTGCTTTCAATTATTCCTCATTGATATATATATATATATATCATTCAGTAACTTGCATTTGCAAGTCATTTGCATGTCCCTTGCGGAACTTTGTCTCCCAAACAGCACTCCTGTAGGCCTCTCGATTGTGAGCAAGATGGCCTGCTGCTGATGCATCCATTTGCAGATTGTCAACGATGTCTTGCAGCCATCTTCATTTTGGTCTTCCTCTTTTTCTTTTTCCCATTATGTATCCTTTCAATACGGTCTTCTCTAAATTATCATGACGTTTAATGTGTCCAAAATATTTAAGTTTTCTCTCTTTAATCCTCTTTATTAGCCAGCCTTCTTCAATATTAAGCTCTTGTAGTATATATATGTGTGTGTATATTTCAGCTGCTTTATTTGCTGACCCTGTAGCCAACTTATAAACTGCCTATTTAATCTCTTTGTCTGTACTAAACTTATTCTCACCTAGCACCCCTCTGAGGAGTCCATTTAATTATAACCATGTGGTATAATCACATGGAAAACAACTAAAGAAATAGACATTAAATTAGACTCTTTTGAAAACAACCAGTATGCAGGATGTGAAAGACATTTCAATTCTGGATTCCCAATTTTTTTAGCTGTTACATGTGCTGTTTGAGACCTTGCATTACCATGCTGTAACAACACACCAGAATGAACTAAACTGCAATGTTTTTCATCCAATTGCAGGTTTCAAGTGGTTCTCAAGCAGATCACAGTATGCTTTGCTGCTGACAGTGGTTCCTCTGCATGTAATGGTCCAAAATTGGGTCTTTATAGTCCGAGAAGAGCATGAGCATTAATTTATAAGTGAATTTTTTCAACAAGGAATGTCATGTCACCATTTGATAGCCTGCTTTGTAAGTAATTTACTGCTTTCTTTTTAATGAAAGGCCCACTGCTATTCTCAGGCCAGATGGGTGCATGGCAATATATATATATATATATATATATATATATATATATATATATATATATATATATAAACAACCACTGCATCAGAGCAATACAGTCAAACTTAGTTTATTTTAAGAGTGCAAATTACGAGTGTCATACTGAAAGTCTTGAGCAAAAAGTTTTGTTTTAAACCAGAATTTATAGACTGAGAAAATATAAATGTATCACCTTAATCTGCATCGTTTGCACTTCATGTAGAGGTCACATGATGTCACCATCATGTGTCACGTGACCATACAGAGCAGAAACAAAGTGGCAGGTGCTGAAGTTTCGTTTCATCAATGTGCTGTTACTGAGTTCCTCGTTAAAGAGGAAATCCTCACTGCTGAAATTCACCAAAGACTTCAGCTTTCTTATGGAGATGTGTATATAAGTGCTAGCAGTGTTAAGAGGTGGGTGAAATATTTCAAAATGGAAACACGAGCATCCAAGATATGCCTCGTAGTGGTTGCTCTCAAACTGCCTCCACTGAATGCAATGTGGAAAGTGTTGACGACATCATTAAACAAGACAAACGTATCACAGTATCTGAAATTGCTGTAAATATTGGAAGAGGACACAATGCAGTACAGGAAATGATTGAAACCCTAGGCTATAGAAAAGTTTGTGCCTGCTGGGTCCCACGTTTGTTGACTGAAGATCACAAAGCTGTGAGAAAAATTCTGCTCACGGGACAACTGAGGAAATTCAGAAAATAGGTTGGGAAATTCTTCTACACCCTGCCTATAACCCTGACCTGGCACACAGTGATTAATATCTTTTCTGTTTTGTGAAAGAACAAATGTGAGGCCATCACTACGACACAGGAAAAAAAGTCCAGAAAGCAGTGCATATGTGCCTTCAGTCAGCTTGATCGGAATTCTATCGGGAGGGTATTTTCAAACTTGCAGAGCGATGGGAAAAGTGTGTGCAGAGAAATGGAGATTATGTTGAAAAGTGAAGAAAAAAGATGCAGATAAAGGTGATACATTTATATTTTCTTTATCTATAAATTCTGATTTAAAAAAAAATTTGCTCATGACTTTCAGTATTACCCTTGTACTTGTGAATCTGACACATTTAGTGATCATTATATTTTCTGTTTTTTGCTTCAAACAATGTTTCATGATCTTATTAAGTAGCCAAATCTTTTTTTAAAAATTATAACAAGCAAAAATACTCCATATATATAAGAAACATAAATGTCATCAAATTTAAAAAAACAGGCATCCAAGTTTTAAACAAATGATGCATAATAATCTTTTACTGCATAACTGAGTACATACTCTCCTTTAGCAAATGGCTTTTGTAATTTTCCCAAATTTCTAATCATTAATAGGTTTCTGGCGAAATTCAAGTTGGCATAATAGTTGTCCTCAGACATATTATACTGCAGATGAAAAGAGACAGTTTGTTTCATATATATTAAAATCAACAATTTAAAAATGGACATCCAAGTTTTAAACTGATTATTTTTTATAAATCAGCAAAAAATTTGATTATGTTAAAGGTGATTTCCTGTTAGATTCTTGTGATATTGCTTCACTGATGAAAGACCACAGGTCATTTTACATCTTACATCCTTCCCATGCCATTAAATGTCACATATAGCTCGCATGATAGTTTGCCATGTTTTCTTGTTTTCTGTGAGCTTTTCAACATCATCAAGGGCTTTTAATAATCGTATCTGCAATGCCAAGTTCCTTTCTCATTCATGTTACTCAAATGTTCTTTACCTGATATAGATACCATGCTACAACTTCTAGTAATGGCAGAATCTATCAGCCATGATGGACTTTTCTCTTCTCACTAGTTCATTTTGTAATTCTTGGAAGCTATGATCATGGGAGATATAGCTGAAACTTTCCTGGTTAGTTTCAGAAACAATGTACAAAGAGTCACCTGCTTCAACAGCAGTGGGTACCATCACACTGTGGAATAGCTGGCAATGAAACAGCTGACAGCCTGTCCAAAGCTGGCAGCAATCAAGACCAAACCAAACATCCAGTAAACTACCAAGAGCCGAAACAATAATCTGTAACCAGTGCAGATCTGAATGGAAAAAGAAACTGAAATGCAACAATGAACCAGATGCAATACACCAACTACAAAGACATCAACAAACCATCCTCTTTCGCCTAAGGACAGGCCACTGCAGACTACTGAGCCACCTGCACTGACTCAGAATGTCTCACACAGATGAATGTCCATGTGGCAGTGGAGTTCAGACTCCAGAACATATCCTACAAGAGTGACCAAACCATGCAGACCTGAGTTGTGAGACATGGCCAGAGTACGCAAGCTTGGGCTAAAAGCTTTGGGGCTCCTATCAGGATCTAGAGAAGACTGCGGGGTTTGCCATGTCAACGGGGATCAGGATCTGAAGTGACCAACAACCTCAAATGCAGAAGAAGAAGAAGAACAGCAGTGCTGACTGCCAACCAGAGTCAGATTTAGACTTGATGAGATCCTAAACTAAAATGCTGGAATTAGATTTGATGAAACCTTTAATTATATAAGACTTTGAGCCTCCTGTTTAAAAAGTCACACCAGAAGGTTCCGCAGATAATGAGATCCTACACTGCAGTTTGTTTAGGTTATGCTTATAATCCAGCACTGCTGCCAGTTGTTTTAACTTTCTTTAAGTGTTGGTAGGTATTGCATATTTATGTGAATCAATGCTCAGTATGATTTTTAGCTAAAATCTAAATAAAATGAAAAGTAGCATATTTTTAACCCAATCCAGTATTTTAAATTATAGAGTAACTTCCACTTTCTTTCTATGAAAATTTCCCATTGAGATTTATTCTAGCAGAGCATGGGAATTAACTCAGGAGTGAAAGAATTAAATGAGTTCCTCAGTTTCAGAACTCATCTCAACTTTTGGGGGTGTCAGCTTTATACCAAAAGGAAAATTTTTAAAAATGGAAATAAAGTGGTAAATAAATTGGATTCTAAAGTAGGTGTTTTTCAGGAAAAAAAATGATTAAAACAGTATAAGAAAACAATTAACACAAAAAAAACCTCCTCTATCTAATATGGAATATATCCCACTTACAAATTTGAAATATTTTCTGGATCAATGCACAATAAGTATAGATATAAGATTTGCAGAGTGTATAAGAAATATTACTCTCGGTTTACTAATCAGTTGGTACTGGGTTCAGTCCCAGCAGAGGGATTTTTTCTGGTACACACCAAAAAGGCCCTAGGGTTGACCTAGCCTCTAAAAATGGGTATCAGAGAAATCTGGGAGTGTAGAGTGGCCAAGCATGATACTGACCACATTACACTTTTGTGTTCCGAAGGCCATAGAAAATATGGGCCTAACACCGTATCCCCCAATATGCCTTAATGGCATGGAAATGGGAATTTTACCTTTTACTTTTTGTAAGAAATATTACAATTCATTTGAAAACAGCTACTTAAAATAGCATATAATGTATATCCAGTGGTTAAACTCTGAATATACAGCACTAAGAACCAAGAATTAGAGAGTAATGTCAAAACTGTAAAGTTTTATGATTTAATGATTTTATAATTCTATTGATGTACTGGGCCACTTACACGTTCATACAACTTCTCAAGGTATGCCACTTGAAAATCTGTGTCTGGGTAACCAATACTAAACTTCATGGCTTGTAACTGAAAAGAAAAGCCAGGAGAAAATTTATATCTAACAGTTTCTTTCTGAATACAAATATGACTACACAAATGCAAGCTAACTTCCATAGCAGAAAAAAGAAAAAAGGCTTACAGCTGGATGAAAAAGTGCTGACATAAAAGCAGATATAACAATGTTCCAATCACGAAAAACATTAGAACTATAACAGAATGTTTCCGAGTCACGAAAAAAATTAAAACTATAACATGTCCAAATCATGAAAAATACTAAAACTATAATATAATGTTCCAAATTCTTGAAAAACATTAAAACTATAACATAACGTTCCAAATTCTTGAAAAACATTAAAACTATAACACTGTGTTTCAAAACATGAAAAACAAACTAATCTAAACTCTCTCTCTCTCTTAAAGTCCCTGTTGACAAGGGTAGGATATCATGTTCTTCCACAACCATCTATCCCCTGTGCATCTCAGCAGGCTTGTCTCTGAGCATTTCCTGTGCCAGGATGCCAAACATTAAAAATCTTTTCTCTCTGTCTGCCTCTGTCTCTTCTACCTTAGATCTTCTTTGCTGTCCTCCAAACATGCCCTACAAATTTAGATTGTCGTTTTCTGAACTTCTTTATAATTTTCCTTATTTCTTGTGTCTCTTTCAGAATTTGTTCAGTTTTCTCACTGTCTATGGTACATTCAGCATTCTTCTTAAGAGCAGCATTTCAGCTGATTCCAATCTTCTTTGTATCTCTTTACTGACTGACCATCCAACAGGATTGATTCAATGTAACACTGTAGCAGTCTGTTCCTGTCTTTCATAGATAGTGACTTATTACTAAGTATGTATTTCAACTTTTTAAAGAAGGTCTTGGCTTGCGCAATTCTGCTTTTCACTTCAATGATACATTTTCCATTTGATCTAAACCAGAAGCATTGTATGTTACCAATATATGAGATGAACTACAACAACAGAGAAAGCCAAAGATGTAGGAAAAGGTTAAATATGTACAATGATGATATAAATTGGAAATCCAAACTGAGAAATATTCAGACTTTTATATGGCTAGAAAGGAATCCATGTTTCAAATGACTGTTTCAATCATCTACACCTCTGACGTATCAGGGAGATTATGGACATGATGTAACGCCAGTTCTTGCCAGCCTTCACTGCTGGTGAAAAAAATCTGCTGTGGATGACTTACAGTTATCTTTAAATCTCATCAGAAGTCTACCATATATCTGTTTTGGGATGCCCTCATCTATTTTTGCTACAAGTTTCCAGCCATATTAACCTTCTGCTGCGGAGTGCTGTCAGCTTAACACATTGAAGAACTTCAGACCTGTCTAGTGGGGGGGAAGACATTGTCCATTTTGGCATTATAGGCAAATTGCTGGCATCAGGGTTTGCAAGCCATAGCCTATTAAAAAAATATCCCATCTCTCCTTTGATACCTCCAGTAGAAGGCCTAGCCTGGCTAAAATGCCAGCGATCCCCGCAGTCCTCATAGCATTGGAGTCTGATAAAGTAGCATCACACTCCCCCTGGTTTTTAGCTGAACTCATTCACTCATGCACATGTCCCTTACGGAACTTTGCCTCCCTAACAGCACCCACTCCTGTAGGCCTATCTGTTGTAAGATCCATTTGCAGATCATCAATGATGTCTCTCAACCATCTTCGTCTTGGTCTTCCTCTCTTTCTTTTTCTCATTATGTACCCTTCCAAGATGGTCTTCTCTAGATTATCATGCCATTTAATGTGTCCGAAATATTTAAGTTTACTCTGTTTAATCCTCTTTAATAGCCAGCTTTCTTCAATATTAAGTTCTTGTAGTATGGATATATTTGTTTTTTTTTTGTGTGTCTATGATATTTGAAGAACTCTTTTGTAGCATTTACATTCAAAGGCATTTATGTGTTTCTCAGCTGTTTTGTTAAGTGTCCAGGTCTCACAGGCATATGTTGCAATGGGAAAGATGCATGCCCTTAAAAATCTTATTTTGTAGTTCTGTCTGTTCCTCTCCACAGATTCTTTAGTTGTTTTACTTTCTGAAGAGTGATAGATGTCCTCCTTTTAATTTCCCTCATTGTATCTCCATTATTAGTTAGTAGTGATCCAAGATATTCAAAACTCTCCATTTCTTCCAATTTTTCCTCACTGATACATATTTCAGCTGCCTTGTTTGTTTTGTCAGTTTTCATCAACTTAGTTTTCTTTGCATTAAGGTAGAGGTTTTGCTCTTCACTATTCTTACTGACTGACATAATTAGTTTTTCCATTCCTTTTTATATTGTGGACAGCAATACTGTGTCATCAGCATATCTAATCTCTGGTATTTCATAACCTTCAATTGTTATGACATTGTAATATTCTTTGTCTACATCTTCTCTAACATTCCTCATGATATTTTCAGTATACAAGTTAAATAAGTAAAGTGACAATATGCTGACTAAATAGCTGTCATGACCCACTCTCTATCCAACATAATGCTATGATTCAACATTTCATTAGCTGCAAAGACCACTGGCTCATAGTTCCTAGAGGAGGAAGAAGAAGAAGAAGAAGAAGAAAGAAGAAGAAGAAGAGGAAGAAGGAAGAAGGAGAAGAAGAAGAAGAAGAAGAAGGAAGAAGAGGAAGAGGAAGAAGGAAGAAAGAAGAAGAAGGAAGAAGAAGAAGAAGGAAGAAGAGGAAGAGGAAGAAAGAAGAAGAAGAAGCAAGAAAGAAAGAAGAAGAAGAAGAAGAAAAAGGAGAAGCAGGAAAGAAAGAAGAAGAAGAAGAAGAAAAGAAGAAGAAGAAGAAGAAAGAAGAGAAGAAGAAGAAGAAGAAGAAGAAAGAAGAAGAAGAAGAAAAAGAAGAAGAGAAGAAGAAGAAGAAGAAGAAGAAGAGAAGAGGAAGAAGAAGAAGAAGAAGAAGAAGAAGAAGAAGAAGAAGAAGAAGAAGAAGAAAGAAGAAGAAGAAGAAGACTGTGCCATACTCACTGATGTTTTTTTTTCTTCAAAGACAGTGAAGATAACAGCCATCATTTCTTTTTTAATGTTTTGAATATGTTGCCCATGGTTCTGATCTCCAAAGAAATTTATACGCATTCAAGTATAATAATCAGAACCTTTGTCTTTAGTATTAATCTTCTGTTGTGCTATGATTTTTATTTATGAGACATTTTGCTGGGCGATATTTCTCAATATACAGGGTCCGGCATAAAGCATAACTAGATTTAACTGACTTGGTACGCAGAAACTGAATACTTAAAAAAAAAAAAAAACACGACGTCAGAGACGCAGCAGACAAACAGTAACTTTTAACAATGGCTCTTGGCAAACACAACATAGCGCATCCACCATTGAAACTTATTTTAAAAGTGAAGAATCATCTATTACTGTACAACAAAAGCTGAGCTGCATCCCAGTGATAATTTTCCCGATCGGAGAACAATTTTGAGGCAGGTTCAAAAAATTTACGTCGCATCATTCACAAATATCTGCATTTCCACCCTTTCAAGTTACAAGTTGTGCAGCAACTGAATGATTTAGATAAAATTAACAGACTTGAGTTTGCTACAGATTTTCTAGCATGCATTGAAGAAAATCCGAATTTGCTTAAAAACTCATAATGTCTGATGAAGCACATTTTGAGTTGTCGGGATGACATAGTGAACGAGTAACAGTGTGGTGTGGCGCTGCATCATTCGGCATCATTGGCTCATATTTTTTTGAAGACGAAGACGGGCATCCTCGTACTGTTAATAGCGATTACTATGTGCAGATGCTAACTGAATACTTCATTTCAGAGTTCGCCAATAGAAATAAGAGACTAATATGGTTTCAACAAGATGGAGCAACTTTCCACACAGCCCATCAGTCCATGGCCTTGCTGTGACAAGCATTTTTGAATCATCTTATTTCCAGATTTTGGGATATTCATTGGCCGGCAAGGTCATAAAATTTATCGGCCGCAGACTTCTTTTTGTGGGGGTATCTCAAGAAGACGGTGTATGCTAGTCGACTAAGTCAACTGCAGACCTAACGGATCGAATCCAACACTGCATTCAAAATATCCCTTTAAAATTTTCCAGACGCCTGGCTCAATGTATCAAATGTAATGGCAGGCATCTAACCGGCATAATTTTGAAAAACTTAAATATGATTGTCAGCAATAATAAAATTACCCACATTTCTAAGTTTCATTTCACTTTTTTTTTAAAACAAAAATATGTATGCCGCATAATTTATTTTCCATTTTTGAAAAACCAGCCATGCTTTATGCTGGACCCTGTATAAAGTAAACAGGAAACCCTGTCATATGTCAATGAAACAAAGTAAATATTCTTCAGCCTGATGTGTTCCACTTGATAGCTTGTTGTAGGATTCTGATTTTTTCTTCTCATCACGTGACCAACATATGTCCATCTCCTTTTCCTGATCACCCTTGAGACTGGTTGTTGTTTGCTCATTTGTCTTATCTCTGCATTGTTCTTGAATTCGTTCCACTTGATGCCGAGTACTTTCCTTAGGCATTTGCTTTCAAAAGAGTCTAATTTAATGTCACAAAATAACCAGTGATAATTTATGTCATAGCTCCCAATTAAAAATTCAGAGATGAGGTGTGGGGCTTTGATATATATATATATATATATATATATATATAAGTTAGGAATACAAGAAGCAAGATGGACAGGACAAGGCAGAATTAAATTAACAACACAGCACACAGAAGATACAATAATATGGTCAGGTAAAGAAGATCTTCATGGGGGAGGAGTAGCATTGATTATAACAAAAGAAGCATCAAGTGCATTGCTGAAATGGACCCCAATAAATGAGAAATTATTATATGCACGGTTCAACTCAAGATTCATGAAGCTGTCTATTATAGTTTGTTATGCACCAACAGAAGCAGCTGAAGAGGAATTAAAAGATTTTTACAACAGCCTCCAAGCCACAGTAGAAACAATACCCAAGCATGATATGCTACTCATCTTGGGTGACTTAAATGCAAAAGTATGTGAAGGAAATGAAGATAGAAGAAGAATCATGGTAAGAGAAGGAATCGGAGAAATAAATGAAAATGGAGAAAGACTGTGCAGTTTCTGTGAAGAAAACATGATGACCATCGGAGGGACAATTTTCCAACACAAAAACATCCATAAGGTGACTTGGAGGTCACCAGATAAACCTACAGAAAACCAAATCGATCACATACTGATAAACAACAAGTGGAAACGGTCACTACAAGATGTGCAAGCAAAGAAAGGAGCAGATGTAGGAAGTGATCACAACCGTCTGGTAGCAAAAATAAAACTAAAAGTAAGGAAAGCCAAAATCGGAGAACACAGAAAAGTACGTTTTGATACAAGAAAACTGAAAGACTAGCAAACAAGAAATGAATTCTCAATAGTGCTTAAGAACCGCTTCAGTGTCCTACAAGACAAAGCAGAAATGTCCATAATAGAGTTCAATAAAACACTACAGGAAGCAGCTAAAGAGGTGCTGGGATATCGGAAACGGAGAAAAGAGGAATGGATAAGCAAGACCACATGGGAAAAGATAGAGCAAAGAAAAGAAATCAAGAAAAAATTACTGAACACCAAATCACAACGCCTTAAAGAATAAGTTTTAAGTAATTATGCACAAAAAGGCAAAGAAGTGAAGGAATCATGCAATCAAGATAAACGTCAATACTATGACAACTTAGCAGAAACAGCAGAGAAAGCAGCATATACAAATGACATGAAAACCATATATAAAATCACAAAGCAGATGACAGGTAACTTCAACACAAGATGTGAAAGTGCAGTAAGGACACAAAATGGACAACTGGTCAGTGGAGAAAGAGAAAAAATTGAAAGATGGAGGGAACACTTTAACACACTACTATACAGAACACAAGCAGCACAAACAATAGACATACCTGAAGCAAAAACGGAACTAAACATCAATACAGGACCAATAACAATAAGTGAAGTAAAGGAGGCGATAAAGAAGCTAAAATCAGACAGGGCACCAGGTGAGGATGAAGTGACTGCTGAGATGTTGAAAGTAGAAGAAACAGAAACACCAAAACAACTTTGCCGGATATTACAACAAATTTGGGATCTAGAAAAAGCCCCAGAGGAGTGGAAGACTGGGCTTATAGTAAAACTATCAAAGAAGGGTGACCTCAGAGATTGCGGGAACTGGAGAGGCATTACCCTACTGCCACTCACCAGTAAAATATTTTGCAGAATAATCATCAACAGAATTGTACCAACACTTGAGGAAAAACTTCGGAAAGAGCAGGCAGGATTTAGGAAAGGAAGATCATGCATAGACCACATATTTGTACTTAGACAAATATTAGAACAGGCAAATGAGTGGCATAGCACAACATATGCATTATTCATAGATTTTGAGAAAGCCTTTGACAGTGTCAACAGAGATGCACTGTGGAAAATCCTAAGATGGCATGGCCTCCCCCACAAGATAGTAAATGTAATCAAAGCCCTATATGAGGGTTTTCAGTGCAAAGTGATTTGTGGAGAACATACCTCCAGCAGTTTTAGGGTACAAACAGGAGTGAAACAGGGATGTGTAGTATCACCAACATTATTTATCTTGGCAGTAGACTGGTTAATGAAGGAGGCAACATCAGACAAACGCAGAGGATTACAATGGACCCTTGACACAGTGCTGGAGGACCTTGACTTTGTGGACAACATTTGTCTATTATCAAGCAGTCACAAAGATATGCAAGATAAAATAAACAAGCTAAATCAGAATGCAAACAACATAGGACTAAAGATCAAAGTAGGAAAGACAAAGTTAATGAAGCAAAATGGGAACAACAGAAATGTACTCAGTGTAGATAGCAAGTTAGTGGAGGAGGTCAACAAATTTGTATACCTTGGCAGCAGAGTAGTAGAAAATGGAGATAGCACAGAGGACATCAACAGCAGACTTACTAGAGCAAACCAGGCTTTTGCAATGCTGCAGACTATATGGAAATAAAAAAAAACTAAGCATAAATATGAAAATCAGGATATTTAAGAGTAATGTTCTAAGTGTACTACTCTATGGAAGTGAATGCTGGAAAATCACCAAAACCATAGAAAACAAGTTGAATTCTTTCAAGACTAAATGTTTACGAAGAATTAGAAAAATATTTTGGCCAAACACCATAAGAAACAACATCTTATTGGCAGAAATGCAGATGAAACCACTGACAACAATTATTGAGGAAAGACGCTGGCGATGGTTCGGACATGTGCTCCGAATGACTGACAACTCACTACCAAAAATAGCACTAAGATGGACACCACAGGGGAACAGAAGTAAGGGTAGACCAAAAGAGACATGGAGAAGAACAACAGAAAGGATGCTGAGCAATAGAGGGTTCACCTGGGCAAGCAGAAAAAAAGGCGAAGGACAGGCATTTGTGGAAAACCCTTGCAGAAGCCCCATGTGCCCTGGGCACTTAAGGTTCAGAGAGAGAGAGAGATATATAAGTAAATTTATAGACATCAAGATGTATAGAAACCTTTGTGTAAGCTGCTTTTCTGGTCTCCTGGCTCATCCAAGTGCTTTCTTCAATCATCTGACCAAAGACTTTCCTGAGGTTATCAGTCATCTCTTTTATCTGATACACAGACATGTTTAAAAAAATATGAGAGCAATGCAAACATCTACAAAACACAAATATCTACACAGGGCTTTAAGTATCAGCAGAGAATCTAAGTTAATCCTGCACTTACTGTATAGACTTAAGCATAGGCAGCATGAGTTAAAAAAAACTCCTGTTGATAATGTGATGCATGGATATGAGGCATAACTTTGGGTAAATTGTTGAACATGTGAAACTATACTCAGATGTTAAAGATTCTAGTGGTTACAATAATATGAAACTTTCTGTGTTACTAAGTCAAAGGCATAATAGAATAAATATGACAAAGAAGTACCACATGCAGAATGTATGTTCAGAATAATAGGAAAAAAATATTCATTCTCATAGCCATAAAACTGAAATTTTACAGACAATAGTCATAAAAACAGTGACAGACATATTTAGTTAGATAATTAGCAAAAAGACTGTCCTACTATATGGTTCAGAGACATGGTTAATGACCAAGACAATACAACAGAGGATACAAACATTCATGAACTACTGCTTGAGAAGGATTTTAAACATTAAATGGCAGGACACGATCAGGAATGAGGAGGTCTGGGAAAGGGCAGGACAAGAACCTATGAAACTACAAATCATGTCTAGGAAATGGAGGTGGATTGGCCACACTCTGAGGAAACCCGACACCAGCATAGAAAGACAGGCACTGACATAGAAAGAATCCTCAAGGAAATAGAAAATGAGGAAGACATAGACTTACGTGAAGAAGAGAAATTATGACAATGCTCAGAGACAAAGGATACATTTGGAAGGAAGCAGAGAATAATTCCAAGAACAGGGATGACTGGAGAGCCTTTATCTGTGGCCTATGCTCTCAAGGGAGTGATGATGATGATGATGATTAGCTAAAAGTTTATCTACACTAATCTTTTCTGAGGCTGTGGTCATACAAACTCGAGCAATTTGTTTTGTAACCAAGTACAAACAAGTGATGTACATTAATATTAAACAAAAAGTAAATAAAAAAAATAAATAAAAAATAAATTTGGCCAAGATTTCAGTCACTCATCAGCTAATTAAAGGCAGTCATACACTAACAACTCATAGAAAATAACATACATAAGTTCTGGTCTGTTCAGAAAATGCTTTTGTGACAAACTGCTTTGACATGCCTTTCAAGAAAGTTTGTACTATGTCTTTTAGGCAGTATTTCCATCGTGATATTTCTGTCTTTGTTCCATGTAACACCTGCACAGATAATCAGCAAATAACAGTAGATTGTTACACACCAAAACAGGCTATACATAAACATATTTAATTTGAGATAAAATACATTTTTTTTTCTTTCTTTATCCCAGATAGTGTCATTTTCCATGCATTTGACATGTCACTGTATTTTATCTGTTTGGCTCCACATTCCTGAGTTTCTGTGAATGGTAAAGAGATCCACCACCAGGCTACTAGACCTGTCATGGTTTAAGGGCAGAATGTAACCTGAGGGAGACCATCTCCCTGAATGAGTCAAGAGAACCATCAGCCAGCATCCTCATGACCACTATTCAGCCCATACAAATGAGTATGCGCAGCTGACTTGTGCATAAATGGTAAAGTGGCAGGCTACTGATTTTTTTTGCTTTTCCTTCTCTAACAAGAAGTTATCCAACCCCAAAACTGCTGGATTCAATGCCAGACATGGTGGTACTCAATGTGCAGAGTAAAATTTCACCAAAAAATTGCCCAAACATCCCAACTCCAGAAATAATGCTGTCAAAACCATTCATCACTCTTCAGAAAAATCACCCAACAGGACTCCTTTTTTCCAATGTCTAAGCACTTACAGCCACATTCAAGAAGGATCAATGGCTCAACATGTATAACTTAGCAAGGGCATGCAGAAATCACAACATGAAAATCAGTGCTGAAAAACAAAAAAAGCAGTTATGACCAATGGTCGAGAAGAAATAAAGATCTTCCTAGACAGTTAGCCTTTGAAACAAGTGAAGCATTTCAAACACCTACAAAGTATACTATCAATCTCATGGAAAATCCATGATGAAATTAAGAACATATGCAGTAAAGCAAATTAAGTCATTAGACAAATGACACCTTTACTAAAAAAACAAATACATCACAAGAAAAACAAAAATAGCACTGTGTAACACGATTTTCCTTCCAACTCTGTGCTATCAATGCCGAACATTGATTAACAGCTAAAAGTAAAGGGAAAATCATCAAGATAGAAAAGACATGTTTAAGGAGAATATTAAATGTAACACGTAGAGATCAAACCAGAAATGACATCATCAGGACAAGAGTTGACTAACACCAGTGTTACACTGGATCTGAAAAAATTAAGTCAGCTGGTTTGGTGACATTACATGACTTATCTTATATCTTATATCTTTCCCCTGCCGTTAAACGTCACACAGGGCTCGCAAAGTAGTTCACCAATTTTTCCTGTCTTCAGCGAGTCTTTCAACCTCATCAAAGGATTTTATGCCTGTTAATTTGGCCTCGCTTAAAAATGACCTCTTCAGAGTTTCACGCGGTCTGCCTTTTTTTCTTTGTTTGGCTTGTTGTGTTCCATTTGATAACTTGTTTTGGGATTCTCTGATCATTTCTTCTCATCAAGTGACCAACATATGTCCATTTCCTTTTCCTGATCACCCATGAGACTGGTTGTTGTTCAGTCATCTGTCTTATCTCTGCATTGTTCTTGAATTCGTTCCACTTGATGCCAAGTATTTTCCTTATGCATTTGTTTTCAAAAGAGTCTAATTTCTTTTCTATTTCTTTAGTTGTTTTCCACCTTTCGCATGCATAAATGAGGGTGGATATTACATTGGAATTGAATAGTCTTAACTTGGTTTTTGTGCTTATAACTTTTGAATTCCATATGTTCTCAAGATTCTTGAAGATCGATGCTGCTTTTGCAATTCTGATTCTAACTTCCTTTCTAGTGTCACCATCCTGGTCTATGTAGCTGCCAAGGTATGCAAATTTATTGACTTCTTTAATATCTGTCCCTTCTACGTGTATTTTTCCATTTTGATTAATGGGAAGTTTCATTATTTTTGTTTTCTTCTTGTTAATTTCAAGTACTATTTTACTAGCCAGTGAAGACAGGCTATCAGTTTTTTCTTGCATGGAATTCACATTGTTACTGATAAGAGTTATGTCATCAGCAAAATCAAGATCTTCTAGTTGGGTCTCATGTACCCAGTCAATACCTGTGTTATCTGTGCAGCATTTTTTCATTATGAAGTCTATTGTAATCCCAAAAAGTATAGGAGACAATACACATCCTTGTTTCACACCTGTTTCAATCTAGAACCATTCACTCATCCCTTCTTCTGTCTTGACTGCACAAATATATCCATTGTAGAAGTCTTTAATGATGTTGACAATTTTAGATGATATTCCATCATTACATGACTACTGTATACATAAAAAAAAAAAAAAAGCATTCATGCCAAGAACTGTAGGAAAAAGAAGAAAAGGTCACCCATGCAGGAGATAAAGGGAGAAAGTTACAGAAACCTTAAATATCCCATTATATGAAGCAAATTGCAAACCCTTTCAAGAGGTCTATTTGTCCCCTCAACACTGAAAGGTATATGAGAAAGACAAGAGAGGACAAGTTCAACATTCTGTCTTATTTCTTGCATGAATTCCAAATATTCTTTATTCTATTTCAGTCTACGCAAGACCTCAGTTAAAATTTTAAAAATAATTCTTGAATTTCAAATCTCAGTCACTCGTGTCTTCTTTTTGTCCATTACCTTCCTAATTATTCTCATGTGTTTAGTCAAGGATGCAACTCTTGATGTAGCATACTTGAAGCCAAAAATATTGTGGAGAGCTCTGTGGACAGATATTGTGTAAATAAAGTGAAGAAAAAAAAAAAAGTTTCTAAAATTTAGAAATAATCAAAGCCAAGGTTCAGAAAGATTTATCATACTCAGATGTTGTACTGAATCATAGAAGTAATCTTTGATGTGTTTGATTCAATCATTTGGAGATTTCCTGTCATATTATTGTAAAAAGCTGCATCCATTATCAGTTCTCACCTTTTACAGTCTCTTTTTTTTTCATTGTAGCTATCCTATTGTTATGATATTTTAAAGTTATTTCCTTCTGATTAAAAATCCAGTGAATGCTGACTTTTTAATTTTTTTAAACTTTAATTAACTTTCTTATTTTTCCATGCAGTACCCGGAGTCAATAGGGTCTCATTTTGCTATAATTTGCTGACACTGTTGATAAAAACATCAGTTATTTTCACTCTGTAAGAGTGCACTAAAGATCTTTGTGGAGGGTACAAGATATAAGAGCACTGAGTGAAGAAAAAGATGCATGACAATATCAGGATAGCCTCATTGAAAAACACCTTTCAGTTCACCACTGAATTGTGTAATTTGTCTTAAATTTGCTATAAAAATCAATACGTCTGTGATGGCTAATTCTTTTGGGCATATACTTCTTTCATCAAATATAATGCAGAGCTGAAAAGAAATGACAAAATACAGGCACTTTGATCAAAATCATTTTAACTCAAAATGAAGAATAGTTTCAAGAATAATATCAAAACAAACCAACTCAAAAAAAGTTGCATTGTTAGAGGTGTAAATGAAGGACAAACTAAAAGACAAGAAGTAATATTTCACATAGTAGTACATATTTTTTTTATGTTAGTAACTGTCATAAAAATTACAAGAAAAATAGAAACAATAACTATTATAATTTAACCACAGAAGATGAATTTAGCCACATAAGCTGTCATTTGTTAGAAATGTAGTATTAGAGTTTAAATACCAGTCATTTAGGTCTTTGTGGAACAAAATAACTAACTGTGAAGTGCTTGCAATGTACATATACAGCAGGCAAAATGATTTAATAACAAAATAATCATAAAAACAACAACAATTCAGAAATGTGTCAAATAAAAATTACTTTAAAAAATGGTAAAGTATAGCATTAAATTAATAAAGACCTGCTTGGAGAACTTTCAATGACCTGTGCCAGATTTCCTATGTAGGTGGAGAACCCGTTGATAACTGTCTCATTATCAGCCAAAGTTATTCCAGCAGTGCCAAAGATAACTCTAAGGGCGCCTGGAATGTCTATCTGTAAGTACATCAGAAGGTGTTCCCCAAAGTAAACTCTCAGCAAGTACAAAAAATTGAAATGGAAATGAATAAAAAGTATATATATATATATATATATGAGATGATAAATGTTTTTAAAACTGAACAACTCCTGCTATCATTGTATGATTAAGTCAGTTTTTTTTTAAAATAATTAATATAAAACAACTAAATTTTTTTTTCAAACACTGCATGGTGCTGCTAGATAACTGTACCACCTCACGGTGGTGAGGGTTCTTAGATTAAAATCTTGGCCTGGACAGAAGGACCACCCTGTTGATCATGGTACCATCCATGCCAGGTAAGTCAGTTTTGTAGAGAGTTTTCTGAACTGGAAATAAGATTTTTATTTTATTTTAGAATTTGTTTCTTGATGTTCAGGGAACAAAGATGAACTATATAATGTGTTTCTCATTTGTTTGAAAGCTGTTTTTTTGACTTGGCATAATCTATCCTTGGTTTCGGAGGTGCATTTTCCATCTAACGTTATTAGCATGCCCAGATATGTAAATGTACACACCTGTCTCAGTGTTGCTCTGCTTACTGTAACATTGCATTTAGATAGGCTCTTTCCCCTAGGAACAACTGTGTTAAGAACATACTTATCTTAACACAGTCTTTGTGAGACAGGGAACATAGATATATTTGCTTAAAAACTCTTACCTACTTCTGTAGCCCAGAAAATTGTAGCAATCAACACTAATTGCAATTGTTATTTTTGTAAAATGTAATGTCAGGTTGGTGGATGGATGGAGATATGGAGATCACTGGCAGGGATGAGGAAAATCTGGTGTGAAACCAATGAATCCAGGACGTGACATGCATATGGGTCTTTACAACAATGGCTGTCAGAATTATGTAAACAAAACAGACCCAGCAGACTATAGGTGGCGGGGAATGGATATCATTGATGCACTCATTGGATTCCTCATCCCAAAATCGGAGTGTTTCTGTGGAACTGACTCAAATCCGTTTGGCCAGCCAGCTTTGCATGCTGGATCTGATGTGGAGAAGGGGCTTAAGTACAGCCACCAGAGGCTGGAAAACAAAGTTTTGGCCAGGCCAGCCTACACCACTGTTTTCATGGCATTCCAAGCAAGACCACAGTCTGCCCTAGCAAGGAAAGGTGCTGAAGTCGGAGGTACCCAGGCAAAAGGCGCATCAAAAAAATTGGGGTACCACGCATCATCACCAGTGTGTGTACGAAAAATAAGAAGAAGAAGAAGGGTTCTTCTTTCATGATATATCCACTGTTTCTGTTTTCTTGCTTTCTTGGGTGAGACCTCTCTTTCACTTTCTTTTACTGTTTTATCTAATAATTTCTGTAGGCTCTTTTCATTTTTGGCTACTGTATCATTTGCATGTTGTAGCCTCCAACTTATCATCACTTTAAATTATTAATAGAATGTAAATTAGCTTAGTAACTGGAAATTAATCATGAAACATGAGTCCAGTGTTGGAGTGCATAAGAGGATATCTATGCATATAAATTCTGCATGTCTGTCTATAACTGTTTGTGTCTATTGTGGATGGGTCTCAGCTTGTCAATAATAAACGTACTCTAGTCATATAGATGTATGTTTTATTTATGTATTTCTGTGTACATGGATAATTCCATGTGCTGTTGGAAAGCATATGATATGTATAATGAGAACATTTTATAAAATCAATTTGTGAATCCTAAACTTGTATGTGAGAGTCTACCGTACAAAGCACATAGTGATGAATAAATTTCATTGATTGTACTTACATGAGGATACATTACTGACAACTGGTTCAGTAGGTCTATAGTATAGTTTTGGCTTTTCTCAATTATCTAAATTGATAAGTGGGAAAATTAACAGAGAAGAGTAACTAATTCAAAATTCAGCTCCATCATTAAATGTCTTTTATATCAAGATAAGAAAAAACATTTGTGTAAATATATGTATAGATTTTATATTTTGCTATCATAAAAGACATTCAATGACACAAGTATAAATATAAAAAGTTCAGTGCACTAGACCTATGTGATTAGCACTTTCTTATATAGTTCACAGTATTTTTCTGTAATTTGTTCCAAACAGGAGAAAAGTCTTTGAAATTTGTGAAAGATGAACGCAAAGTAGGAGACAAGTAACTAAGAACATTTTATCCTTCTTTGCCACATAACTGAAGACATCATAGATGAGACATATTACACTCGCATCTGCAGAATCACTAACTGGTCATAAAGCCTAGCAGTGATTATAATTTTAATAACTTAAAATATAAAAATGACAGAAATGTTTAGTGAAAAACGAAGCACTGCACACTTCCCGTATTATATTTCCACTCACAAACTGAAAAAATAGCTCTCAAAAAAATCCACTCTCAGTTTGATAAAATACTGTGCCTCAACACCTTAACTGCATCAGCTGCAAAGAACAGTTAGCAGCTTCAGGGAGACTGCAGAAGAAGAATAAATAAAAAAAAAATATGTCACCACTTAATTCTTAAAGGCTAATTTGCTGAGTTCTCAAGGTAAGGTTAGTGGATCCTGATGGAAATACACGACACTCAGCTGCAAAAAAAGTTACCTGGCTCTTTCTGGAGATGGGGAAGGGGAACAGACATCACTTTCTAATGTGGACAAATCAAGGAAAGTACTGGCAATAACAACATACTCTTGTGTAGCTGTATCCAATATATTATTTTTCACATATCCTCTCAGGCTCTGAACCTTTTTTTTTTTTTTTTAGCCGTGGACTCCATTTTCAACCTGAGAACAGCAGTGAACTCCTCATTAAGAATAATGTAATAATAGAACCCAGATAATGCTAAGATTCTTTCAGTTCAGTCATTCCATTTTCTGGTATGTGGTTACCCAAAATAAATAAAGAATCTGTGGAGAGGAACAGACAGAACCACAAAAATAAGATTTTTAAGGGCATGCATCTTTCCCATCGCAACATATGCCTGTGAGACCTGGACACTTAACAAAACAGCTGAGAAGCACATAAATGCCTTTGAATGTAAATGCTACAGAAGAGTTCTTCAAATATCATAGACACAAAAAAGAACAAATATATCCATACTACAAGAACTGAATATTGAAGAAGGCTGGCTAGTAATGAGGATTAAAGAGAAAAAACTTAAATATTTTGGACACATTAAACGTCATGATAATCTAGAAAAGACCATCTTGGAAGGGTACATAATGGGAAAAAGAAAGAGAGGAAGATCAAAGAGAAGATGGCTGCAAGACATCGTTGATGAACTGCAAAATGGATGCATCAGCAGCAGGCCATCTTGCTCACAAATGAGAGGCCTACAGGAGTGCTGTTAGGGAGGCAAAGTTCCGCGAGGGACATGCAAATGAATGAATGAACGGTTAGCCAAAAAACTTTTTGTGGACCCCAGGTTAAGAACAACTGATCTACGGTATCACAGTTTATTTAGTTCTTATGTTTTATGTAATATTTTCATGAATGTAGATCTGATTTTTTTCTTTTGTTATTTTCATATTTATTCATTTTTAGTTTCCTTTTCACATTTAATACAACATTTAATATGAAGCTGTATAATCAAGCAAATTGAGAATTATTATAATGTCAGATGAAATATATTGTGAATCACAATTTACCTCATAAATTTTTATATAAACTGTACTGGATTGAGTCAAAAGTTTGTCACGTTTTTGCTGTGTTTCACCCCTGCACAAAACAAAGCAACATAACATATACTTAACTGTGTTCCCAGTGGTATGTAATGTTAATAACGATGCAATGTCATTCTTCAAAATACAGTCTATAACTTTCGATAGCCTTCTACAATCACTCAGTCAATTCGCGGAGTTCTTTGTAGTACCACTAGGAAGGTTTTGAGGCCAAGAAATCTCGCACGCTGACTTCAGCTTCTTCCAATGAACTGAATTCCCACCCTTTAAGGAAATGTGCAGTTGCATGGAACAGATGGTAGAGTGTGCAAGGTCAGGACTGTGCAGCGGATGAGGCAGGACCTCAATCCCCTCCAATTCCATGAGTTGTTCATGGACCATCTTGGAAGTGTGCACTGGCGATTTGTCATGCTATAATATTACCCTTTTCCTGTTGGTGAGTGCTGGTTATAGTCTGCACAGAATATCATGCAGCTGCTTCAGTTGCTCAGCATACAGATTCCTGTCCACTGAGCAACAAAATGAAACCAATTCCCCCTTGGAGATCCACCATATGCAAAGCGTAACCTTCTTCTTGAACCAGCCTTGTCAAACAATCACCTCTGACACCTGGCCTGGCTGGAGCCAATGGACACCTTGTTGTGTTACTGCAGGAAAATCCACTTTTTATCCTCAGTGACAATATGATGGAGAAACCTTTTGTCATGTGGGTTTGTCAACAGTTGGAGACAGACGTCAGCACATCTCTGTGCTTGCTGGGGAGTAGATCGTGGGGGGACACATTGAGGCTGCTTGCTGCTGAAACGGAGCTTGTGCAAATGCCGAACTATAGTGCTTTGAGATAGGCCCAGCTGGGCTGACAAGCAACGAGCATTGGTACTGGGATTGTTTTCAACATCTTGGTGCAGGGCTTCATCACTGGTGGTTGAGGGGCTCCCAAGCAGAGTTTGTCTCTGGTGTCAGTGTCCCCAGACCTGAACCTTTAGAACCATTACCTTACAGATTACAACTGTTCCTTCCCTTTCCACACTGTAAATTTCATTGGCAGGTGCAGATGCATTTAATCCTTTCTTCCAATAATGTCTCAGAAGGATGCAAACAACAACCTTGCTATCCCCCATATCTCCTGCTGATCACTTATCTTGCAATTCACTGGATAAAAATGGGTATAAATTTTTCAGAATGACGCAACACATGATGTCAGGATGACCTTACAAATGTCATTACAGTATATAAGATGAGGACACATGACCAAACTTAGGGTATCAAAAAACATGCCGAACTTTTGACTCACGGTAATATTCATATATTTACTGATACTCATTGTAATATTTTTCAACGTTCAATCTAATAATGAAAAGCAAAAAAAAAAAAAAAAACTCATTTTAACTCATATTATTATTTTCTACTTTTTACTACCGAGTTAAATATATTTGGCAAAGTGATCTTCTGATTTAGCAGCACTGACAGCTCAGAGTGGAGGAACCTTACACAAGGAATGCAAATTATGAAAAAAAAAGAATTCTTTTTATTCATTTTTTAAGATTATAAAACATTAAACTTGTATTATTCTTCCTCCTCCTGTTCAATCTCCCTGGAAATGTGAGCTGCTGTTGTTTGTGGTTGATGTGGTGCAGATGTTGTGGCACAGTATCATGTCAGCTTGGGAGCAGGTCATGGTAGCTTTTTTTTTTTTTAAGTTTCTAATTGCAGTTATTGGTTAGCGGGGTAGGGGTATCCCCTATCAAAGAAGAAGTAAGACGCCTCCTTACCTCCATCAGTCTACGGGACACCTTTGGGCAAAGTGGAGTACCCGTATAGCCCCCCCCCCCCAATCAAGGTGACATGAAGCCATGGGAGCAGGTGGTGAATGGAATGGGAGAGCAGCTGACAGATAATGTTGGTTATGGTCACCATTCTATGATGGTAGGCAGATGATCTCAATGTAGGGACATTGGCTACAATCACTGACTAGTACAGTCACTGCCTGAAAGGAAAGCAATGGTAAACTATCTTCTGGAAATATACCAAGAAACCCAAACAGCAAAACTTAAATATTTTAGACACATTAAACATCATGATAATCTAGAGAAGACTGTCTTGGAAGGGTACATAATGGGAAAAAAAGAAAGAGAGGAAGACCAAGGCGAAGATGGCCGCAATAAATCGTTGAGGATCTGCAAATGGATGCATCAGCAGCAGGCCATCTTGCTCAGAAATGAGAGGCCTACAGGAGTGCTGTTAGGGAGGCAAAGTTCCAAAAGGGACATGCAAATGAATGAATGAATGAATGAATGAATGAAAGTTAAAAAGCAGGGGATGTGCAATACTTTTTTTTTAGCAGACTCCACCACCATTTGGGATATGGCAATCCCTGCTCCAGTAACCAGGCTAGGCCTTTACTTGGGGTACCAACAGAGAGATAGGACAGGGTCTTGGTCAGATATGGTTCTCCAACCCTAACACAAGCATGTCAGCTATGGGTTGCTGATTGGCAAAATGGGCAATGTCTTCACTCCCATTAAACATGTGTAAGAGCTACAGCTCAAGGGCATCTCATGCGCAGAATATTGTAGAAATTACATCCCTCTCCCTTGTTTTTTTTTAGAACTTTCAGTAACATCTGGACACAGAAATGTCAAGTAAAATAAAAGCAAATCTAATTAATAAAAAAAAAAGTACTACTGCAAGTGAAAGAGATTTGCATTGGAAACTCTTGAAGAGAGGAAAGCATTTGGAGCGGTTAGGTTTTATGGCACAGTGGGCCTTTGAACAGCACACTCTGTTCTTACTGGTGCATGTGCTGGTACTGTCATCATTGGAGTATGGTCTTGGCCTGATCGCCCTGTCCAATGCACAGCTGAATAAACTAGAGTGTGTACATAATGAGGCAATGAGAGTGGTCTTGGGTTGTACCATGGTGGCCATGAGGTTCCTGCTTGATTTGCTGAGTGTGAGGTCTAAACACATGCTCAGGTAAAGACATACATCAGGGTTGCTGGCATACTTCAGGGTTGCTGGCATACATCAGG
Organism: Achatina immaculata; assembly: GCA_009760885.1. Taxonomy (NCBI): domain Eukaryota; kingdom Metazoa; phylum Mollusca; class Gastropoda; order Stylommatophora; family Achatinidae; genus Lissachatina; species Lissachatina immaculata. Next base: position 20,399,636 of record CM019712.1, read on the forward strand.
GTTGCTGCCGTGAAGGACCATCCTCTCCATAAGGAGTTGGGATTGATAAAGAGAAAATGCATCAAACGAGGCAGATCCTGGATGGCTGATGTGGAGGAAACAATAAAGTCACTTTGCAGTCTAGATGAGCTGCCTAAAGGTGATGACTGGTTATGGGTATAGGACCATCCTCAGTTAACAAAGATTATTATACAGAAGGGCCATGAGAATGTAGAGACTGGGCACAAGAAGGAGTTGAACTTTGGGTTCCAGATCTCATCCAGCATCACTGTGGGTCTTTCGACACGGTAATATATACAGATGGCTCATGCCTACTGAAATGAAAGGGTTAGAGAGCCTTTGAAATGAGCACTTCAAACATGAGAATGGAAACTGAGGCTGTGTCGGCGGCAGTGGAGTGGTTAACTGCTCATGATGTGGTTAATGGTGTCATTGTGATGGATTCATAGAGTATGTTTTGTAAGATTAAGAAGAATTTGCTTAAAAAAGAATAGGTTCATATGTTAAGCCAGTAAGCTGTGACAAGCCTAACATGGCCTTGCTGTCCAGGGATAACGGGAGTACATGGCAGTGAAGTGGCAGACAGACTTCAGACTTGCTGGACAGGCAAAAATAAATGGCAGACTGACAATGGACAAGGGGGACATTGCTAAGGCTGTTTTGGACAGACTGTGGGATAATGAAGAGGGGGAATGGAGGAACAATGTAACTGAAAAGACTGCTGGAGCTAGGACACATTAAAGATGCTGGCAGGAAATCTGAACTGTGTGGCAGAAAACACATCGTAAACAACCAACATTAGACAGGAACTATTAGCAAACATACTCTTAGATGGATGCTGAGGCGTGCGACTGAGCATATATAGAGTTGTCCTGAATGCAGTGAAGCTGGAGTCTGAATTTTGAACTTTTAACTTTTGAACTCTTGAAGAACGTACAAATCAAGTAAAGAATATGTAAGAAATCATTGTCAAGGTTAAGATAGTAAATTTAAGTGTGTTGCTTTCAAAATTTACTATATCACCATCATCATCAATCATTAGCATGTCCTTGTGGAACTTTGCCTCTCTAACAGCTCTCTTGAAGGCCTCATGGTTGTAAGCAAGATGCTCTGCTGCTGATGCATCCATTCGCAAATCATTAGCAATGTCTTGCTGCCATCTTTGCCTTGGTCTTTCACTCTTTCTTTTTTCCCATTATGTACCCTTCCAAGACTTTCTTCCCCAAACTCTCTTGATGTTTAATATGTCCAAAATACTCAATTTTTTTGTTTAATCTTCTTTACTAACCAACCTTCTTCAGTATTAAAGTTCTGTAAAATGGATATATATATATATATATATATATATATATATATATATATATATATATATATATATTAGTTCTTTCTTGTGTCCATGATATTTGAAGGACCCTTCTATAGCATTTACATTCAAAGGCATTTATGTGTTTCTCAGCTGTTTTGTTAAGTGTCCAGGTCTCACAGGCAAGTGTTGTGAAGGTAAAAAATGCATGTCCTTAAAAATGTAATTCTTACTATATTAAATAGCAACTATAAATGACTTGATGAGATTGAAAAACTCGCTGAAGACAGGAAATCTTGGCAAACTACCATGCGGGCCCTATGTGACATTTAGCAGCACAGAAAGAATGTAAGATAAATTATCAAAAAATGTTCAATGGCTATTCTAAATAAACAAATATACACTATAATATTCTTGCAATGTCGGATATTTATAAACAGTCAGCACACATGAAAGTCAAACACATAATGAATACCTTTGACAATGCTATTTCCAGATCTACAACATCCCTGGCATCCTGTTCAGCAATTGACCTATTTGCCTTTAAAGCTACGGCAATTTCTGTTAGATATGTCTGATAAGCCATTATGACAGTATTGTTCCTTGGTTGGTTATAATATTCTTGAGCTAGCCCTAGATTTGGGTCAAGGAGCTGCAATGCAAAAATAGTTTCCATGGTTTGTTTTTGTTTTAAAACAAATTGAAAGTCAAATCTGGAGTTGAGTTCATAATAAAAATTCCTTATAAATTAATAACATTAGCTGAACATAAATTTAATTTGAAAAAAAAAATTTGCAGGCACAAAAAGAAATATAAATGCATGGAGAAATATAAATGCATGGGGGATTATGTATCAAAGGGAGTGAACCAACCACACAATGGAAACTAAAACATAAAGTCTTCCACAGACTAATTAGAGTGACCTTTTTGTCCATTGACTGTTGGGATTTTCTGTGCTGTTTGCTTATATTTTGTAAATGAAAATGTTTATTTTTAATGTGCTCTTACTAGATGGAAATTACCTTCAGCACATGAAAGTGTCATGTGATCAGTATCATGCATGGCTTCATTTACCTTCCCAGATTTCTCTGGTATGCATTTTTAGAGACTGGGTGGACCCCAGCGGGATTTTTGGTGTGGGTGGTACCAGAAAAAAATCCCCACTGCTAGAACTTGAACCCAGTACCACTGAATTTCTGTTAGAAATGTCTGATAAGCCATTATGACAGTGTCATTCCTTGGTCAGTTATAATATTTCTGAAGCATTAGTTTTGGGTCTAGGATCTGTTACATAAAGTGGATACCAGAATCAGATTTTGTGAAATAAATAAAGATTACACCAATAGTTAAATTTGTAATAAAAATTAGTCACTTAAGTAGTAACAGTATTTAACATGGTTGCTTGAATGCATTTCAGCAGAGTGGAATCTATGAGAGGTACCCCGAAATTAAGTTTACAAAGCACGTATGAAGGAAAATCATTAAATAACAGGAAATGTATTCTATAATCCATGGAAAACTATGCACGATGAAAAATCTTACTCCTGGACACAAAATGGTTTTTTTTTAGCAATATTCCATATAGGTCACATGATGATTGAGCAATCTGAGTATGCACAATAACTCGTATAACATAGCTGCTTCAGTGTTATCTTGCACCATGGAAGAGCAATGAGGCGTTCTCCATTTTTTTTTTATGGTCAGAGGGTGTGAAACTTTCTTAAATCTACAGAATGAAGGTTCATTATGAAAACAGTTGTTTGAATCAGGAAGAGTGTATAAAGGGGTGGAAAGATTTAAAAAAGGAAGACAAGACATCAGTGATGATGAACATCAAACTGGGAGACCATTTAGCATAGAAAATAAGACAGTGAAACAGCAGGATGAGCAGCAAATCTGCAACTACAGGTGAGTCACTATTAATGAAATTGCAGTTGAATTCAACATACATCACGGCTCTATGTAAAATACTGTCCGGGATGACCTCGTCTCCTGCACAATTTGCTGGAGAAAAGCATCTCCTTCATGAGAATGAAAGTCGAAATGCTCCTGGCAAATCATCTACCATACACGATTGTAATCATTGGACAGTTGCTTTGGGACCCATCTGCTATACACTTTCCTATACCTGAGGTCACTTGTAATTGCGGAATCGCTGCTCGATCTAATGTTTCACTGAAAGGAAGTACACAAACCCCACTCCCCCCCCCAGCCCCCCTCCCAACAAGTGCCTCAGATCTTTAAAATCCCTGGCACACTAAGGAGGGTAGGCCCAGACATCTGTAAGTTGTTAATTATTATTTATTATTCTTTTCCATTCCTGGAACTGAACAACCATCTCCCAAATGACATAGAATTTGAAACGTATATTAGGTATTCTGCCATACAGAACTAGTGTTAGAAGTTAGAAGAACTTAGAAATTAAGCCGTTTAAATTTTATCATTGCTTATTGTGCATGCTCCATACCCAGCACAAAAACCTTTTCTGCACTTCAGTGATCTTGTCCTTGTCTGTCCCTTTATGCCAAGTTGCTGCATTAATTGTAAGCTGATTTTGCTCCAAATCCTCTAGCTCCTACTTCTACAGCCATCAAATTTGCCTGTGCTCCTGCCTCTTGTTTTAATTTCTTGATCAGATCATTGTACTTCATTACTATGGTGGTTTCATATCATGCCTTATTATCTTCTATTTCAACTACAAGAGAAGAAGCCAAGTGTCAGTTTTCATTTCTGGACTGACTGCGGCATTTCTGGACTGACTGCAGCATTTCTGGACTGACTGCAGCATTTCTGGACTGACTGCAGCATTTCTAGAGGACTTAAAATGGCTGACACAAGAAACAAGAGCACATGCATAATTTCACTACTCAAAATTATAATGTACAGCTATACGTTATACTCTGCTGTACTTTTTCTTTCAAAGGTGATGATTTCAATTTTCAGTTTTTGTCATTCAGTCTTCTTACTCGCTGAGATCAAGATCAAAGTATGAAGTAACTACAGGCTGCAAAATAACTTTCATTATTTAGATCTAAATGCATGTCATTTTGAGTATAGGCAAACATAGTACTATCTAAGCCATTTAAACCTCAGAAATTTATATGATTTTCAATCATGCAAAAAATTTACTAAAGAAAATTCTGAATTAAGTATTCATCTCAAGTATAGGAAAATAAGGTAGCAGGCAGGATCTAGTTTAAAAGGATATTCTAAAAACTTATCTTCCAATATATAACATGACTAGGCAAATGATGAGCACAGTTTAATCAAAACACTGAAATATTTGGAAATCAAAATTTACATTTGATAAATTGTTTCAAATGAATCAGTTATACTTTTACTCTCACTATGCCACTGATTTAACATACCAGAAGCCATTTAAATGGATTTGCAAAAAATAATTAAAATAAAATAAACCACAGCAAAATGGTTTTGCTCTGTAATTGGGAGTATGTAATTTTGCATTGCCATAAATGCCAAAAAATAGGCACTGCATCATATCTGAGCAAAATTGCATGTGTCATCTGTTTTTGTAGGTTAATGCATAGCCCAAGAATATGTGCATTTAAAAAATATTCAAATATTTATCCTTCACTCCAAAACAACACTGCCAGTGCTGGTAGATCTTGTACACCTTTCCACATTAATACTCAGGGTGATATTTATGAAAGTCTAAATAAAACAAAAATTAGCACATTTCTAACACAACTCATATTTTTTCAATCATATACGAGAGGAAGTCACTAAGTATCTCTCAAATTGAAATATTTTATCAGTGGCAGTTATCAGGTAGTATTTAAATATATCCTTAGATAGTACCATCATCCAACTTTATAACAGTTGTATGTAGGGGGCGTTGGAAGTTACGTGAGCAAAGCAATAACAAAATGGTTACCCAACTCTTAGTGTGTACCAAAGAAGAACAGAGAAGTGTAATGCGATTTTTGTGGGCTAAAGGACATTCAGTTGAGGACATTCATAAGGAAATTATTATAGTTTATGCTGAAAAGTGTTTATCACATAAGGCAGTCTATAACTGGATAAAAGAATTTTCTCAGGGACGCACCAAAATTGTTGACAAAGTCCAGCTTGGCCATCCTGTTCAGATTGCAACAGAAGCGACTGTGCAACATGTGAATGAGATTATCAGAGCTGATAGATGAGTAATGATAGACAGTGTAGCAAGTGTTACAGGATGTAATTTAAAGAAAACATCCTAGTTTGCTGATTAGAGGTGTGCTTCTCCTTCATGACAATGCCAAACCACATACAGCTCGGTTAACCCAAGAGAAAATTAGCCAGTTGGTTGGGAAGTTCTTGAACATCCACCCTATAGTCCTGACTTAGCTCCAAGTGATTTTCACCTGTTTGGTCCATTGAAAAACCACCTTGGCGGGAGAAGATTCTCGAGTGACAAAGAGATGGAAACAGAAGTAAAAAAATGGTTCAGAAATCGGACTAACGATTTTTACGCCATGGGTATTGCGTCACTGATTACACGATGGGACAAATGTATCAATGTTAGTGGAGGTTACATTGAAAAATAGAGGAATAATGTAGGTTCAAAAATTAAAAGTTTTCAAATTACTGTCGTATTTAGTTTTTTTTTGTAAGAGGCATTTGCGAGTTACTTAGTGACTTCCCCTCATAGTAACTTCCTTCAAGTTTCTTTCTATCAAAACTGCTCATCAAAATTTGCTCTGACAGAGCATGGAAACTAATCCAGGAGTGAAAAAGTTAAAGAATTATCATTAAAACACTTTAGACAACTCCACATGTGCTTCAGAATCCTTCTTTAGAGATGGGGTCTTGGCACAGTGCATGAACTCTGTAGCACTGGTGAGAGTCCTATGCTCAGTCATGAAATCATAGTACTTCATATGTGTTCATCAAGATTTTTATTTTCTACATTTCTGCAAAATTAGCAAATAAATCAAACAATAATAATTTAATATTATTTATATATGTTGTTGTAGGTAATAAATAGTGTACAGATTGCACTGAAAAACAGAGACTTACACGTATAACCATTTTACTAGAATTTATTGGGTCCTGAGTCACTTCATATCTAAAAAATGGTAGTATGTTTACAGCTGCATAGTGTTTTATAGTATCAGATAAACTACGATTAGTCCATTTAGGGTTCAGAGTTGGCCAGCCACTGAGAAATGCTGTGTCATGAAGGAATGGGCTGAGGCCAGTTGTTTCAATCTGATCTATAGAAAAACATAAACAAAAAAATAAATACTTCTCACAATGATACTTAGTTTATCAGACTATAATATAAGAAAATAAAATATACTGGCTAGAACATATACGTTCTATGGAAGGACAACTTAAATACTTTCTATGGAAGGAAAATTTAAGCAAAAATAGTAATCAAATAATCGTACACTTGTTTATCAATATTCATAAAAAGCACCAGTAACAAAAGACACCAAGGAACAGTCACAGCAAAAGCCACAAACAGAATGATAATTAACACCATTATTATATATCATTGCCAACAAGTTATTTCAATGCATATCAGCTCACGTCTAATTTAATGCAATACATGTGTGGCACCATGCAAAGGCAGGCTGCAGACCATGAGAAGTGGAGAGAATTTGTTGCTGTAAGATGCTACAAAGTGTACTAGATGATGATTGCTTAGTTGATCACCAATCAGTAAAATGAATGGACGGATGGATTAAAATTTCAAAATGAGCATTAAATCACAATTTATACACAATGTGATAACATGATATATTAACGTTAAGCTGTTCAGTACAAACAGTTGTCATATTTAAGACATACCTTCATTCATGCATGACATGTAAAACCGCTTCATATTGGTCAGGTATTTGGGTTCTTCTGGTTTGATTTCTTCCTCGATTATTTCTGAAATTTTACTTTGGCTTTTAAAAAACATGCTAAACCAAATGTGCTGGTTTTAGTTAAAACAGCTAAAATAAATTACATGTTTATGAATCTCATACATTACAAAATATGAAAAAAATTAATATTTAAATATATTTATAAGATTTTTCTGCATACCTAGGTAGCACAATATCATCATCAGGGAAAATTGATGCTGAGATTGAGAACAGATGCAGCAAAGTGAATCAGGTCATTGGACAAATGACAACTTTACTGAAAAACAAATACATCACAACTGAAACAAAAAGAGCATTGTTCATCTCCCAACTCTGTCCTATCAATGTCAAACAATAACACTAACAGCCAAAAACAAAAGGAAAATCATCATGACAGAAATGAGACGTTTAAGGTGAATATTAAATGTGACAAGAAGAGACCATCAGAGCAAAGGTTGAAGTAACACAAGTATTAAACTATATTCAGGAAAAGCAAGTCAAATGGTTTGGCCATGTTACATGGTTACCACTAGAGAGTATATCACAGAAAACATTCATTCATTCATTCACTCATGTATGTCCCTTGCGGAACTTTACCTCCCAAACAGCACTCCTGTAGGCCTCTCGGTTGTGAGCAAGATGGCCTGTTGCTGCTGCATCCATTTGCAGATCGTCAACGATGTCTTGCAGCCATCTTCGTCTTGGTCTTCCTCTTTTTCTTTTCCCCATTATGTACCCTTCCAAGATGGTCTTCTCTAAATTATCATGACATTTAATGTGTCCAAAATAGTTAAGTTTTCCCTCTTTTGATCCTCTTTACTAGCCAGCCTTCTTCAATATTAAGCTCTTTTAGTATAGATATATTTGTTCTTTTTTTGTGTCCATGATATTTGGAGCACTCTTCTGTAGCATTTACATTCAAAGGCATTTATGTGTTTCTCAGCTGTTTTGTTAAGTGTCCAGGTCTCACAGGCATATGTTGCAATGGGAAAGATGCATGCCCTTAAAAATCTTATTTGTGTGGTTCTGTCTGCTCCTCTCCACAGATTCTTTATTTGTTTTACTTTCTGAAGAGCAATAGATGTCCTCCTTTTAATTTCCCTCATTGTATCTCCACTACTAGTTAGTAGTGATCCAAGATATTCAAAACTCTCCACTTCTTCCAGTTTTTCCTCATTGATACATATTTCAGCTGCCTTGTTTGTTTTGTCAGTTGTCATCAATTTAGTTTCAGAAAACATTCACACTAAGATTTGTAGGTAACAGAGGAAGAGGCCACCCATGCAGTAGATGGTGGGAGGAAACTACAGAAGCATTAAATACCCAATTATATGAAGCAAATCGTCGAGCCCTATCAAGACATTTACTTGTCCCCACAACCCTGAAAGATATTTGAGGAAGGAGACAAGACAAGACTTTTTCTGCAGTCAGTATCATATACCAGTGTCACTTAAGCTACTTAAGCTACAACTTTGCATGAGATGTTCCAACAAGCAACATAAATTAGATTTGCAATCTTCTCACTGTTACCATGGAGCACTCAAAAACATTTGAAAACATAACAAAAACTTTTAAATCTAGTTCATCAGGTCATTTGGTTAAGTCCAACCAACTGATCAGAAAAGTAAGAAATTATTCTTTTTGGTAACAGTATTAATAATTTTTTTTTTAAATCAGTGACATTTACTGTACCAAGTACTTCTAGCGCATAAAAAGAATTTGTAAATGTCCCGTGGTACTTATACAGGGTGTTTTTAAAGTCTCACTACACTTTCTATGAAAAAAAAAATTGAATTTCTCACTTTACTCACTCCCTCTGCCACTTTGTAAAACTACACCATACACCTCTATCTAACACCTCTATCTACCTTTATTACATGCATTTCAATGGCTAGTAAAATAGGACTTGAAATTAACAATTGAAATAAAACAAAAATAATGAAACTTTTCATTAACCATGAAAGAAAAATATACCTAGAAGGAACAGCTGTTGAAAAAGTAAACCATTTTGCATATCTCAGCAACTACATAGATCAGGATGGCGACACCAGAAAGGAAGTTGGAATTTGAATTGCAAAAGCAGCATTAATCTTCCAGAATCTTGAGAACATATTCAAAAGTTATAAGCACAAAAGCCAAGTTAAGATTACTCAATTCAAATGTGATATCCACCCTCTTTTATGCATGTGAAAGCTGGAAAACAACTAAAGAAATAGACAAGAAATTAGACTCTTTCAAAAACAAATGCCTAACGAAAATACTCTGTTTATAGTGGAATGAATTCAAGAACAATGCAGAGATAAGACAGATGAGCAAACAACAACCTGACTCATGGGTGATTAGAAAAAGATGATGGACATATGTCAGCCATGTGATGAGAAGAAACAATCAGAGAATCCCAAAACAAGCTATCAAGTGGAACACAACAGGCCGAATAAAAAGATGCAGACCATGTGAAACTCTAAAGAGGACATTGTTAAGAGAGGCCAGTTCAGCGGGCATAACATCCTTTGATAAAAATGCACAGAAGACAGGAAATCTTGGCGAACTACCATGTGACATTTAGCAGCACAGGAAGGATGTAAGATGTAAGAAGTCAGCTTTAATCATTTTTTTCATTTTCTTGCTTACCCGACACTCCTGCTTCTTACATGATCAACATCATCGGTATTTTTACATTTCAAATAAAGCAACGATTTATCTCAGATTCAGTAAAAAAAACTACCATTACAAAATTCACTGAGATAAAATATAAAATTCGCTTTACTCAACAATAATAAAATGCTTTTATTCCAAGAAATCTGTTTTTAAAAATCACCATGCAAGAAGATATGCAATCACTTTGAATAATCACAGCTGTCATCCCAAAGTCTGTCCGAACAGACACTCACAGTGCCTCTCTCTTCCCATGAACAGTCTTCCTTTCATACATAAATTTCTTCATGAGCATTCTCGACACAAACAGTGAATTCTGGGAAGTAGAACTAGCATGCGGTGTGAACTCACTTGACTATTTGCAATAACATAACGTCACACGACCTAATCAAAAAGTGAGAATAAAGATTTCATTCTTTGTTTTTCTTTCTTTCTTTCTTTCTTTGCTTTCTTCTATTATAATTGTAAAAGTATAAAAGATCTCCTCAATTCTTCACAGACCTCCTGCGAGGACACTGTGGATTCCCATGGGTCCAAGAACACAGGTAAAGAATTGTTGATGTACATAAAATAATCTTTGTGTATTTGATTCTAGCAAAATTAAAACTAAATTTACAACTTTGTTAATTGTTTTTGTCTGTAGATGAAGGCCCTCTCCTTCCCCCCCCCCCCCCCCATAAAAAAAAATTATTGCAGTGATGAATTAAAATCTCAAGTGAAGTATTAAGTCATCACATTCAAGTTTCAAATCAATTCTTGAGTCACTGCAAGCAGTTTCAAGTTTTAAGCCTCTAAGTCAAAACACTGTGATTGCAATAATAATACAGTTATTTGAAGTCGGTTTCCATCTTCTTACAACAGCTTTGAAGAAGTTACATAATAGTAACTAATCAAAAAAACAATCAAGAATGAAACAAGCATTAAATATTATATATATATATATATTATATCTTATATCCTTCCCGTGCCGTTAAACGTCATATATATATATATAAACGTCACATAGGGCTTGCAAAGTAGTTCGCCAATTTTTCCTGTCTTTGGCGAGTCTTTCAACCTCATCAAGGGACTTTATGCCTGCTAATTTGGCCTCTCTTAACAATGACCTCTTCAGAGTTTCACGTGGTCTGCCTCTTTTTCTTTGCCTTTTGTGTTCCACTTGATAGCTTGTTTTGGGATTCTCTAATCACTTCTTCTCATCAAGTGACCAACACACACACACACATATATATATATATATATATATATATATATGTATGGTGAGATGGTTTAGATATATATATATATATATATATGTACACACATCAAGCTTATCAGTTGTGACATTTACTTCATCATCATCATGTGCTGTGCCGACTGGCATTGGCTATTATGCTTCTCCAGAGTACACGATCCTTCATGCAGGCCATCAGCTCAGTTGGTGATCTCCTCTCACACCATCCCGTCAGACTGTCCAGTATCATTTCTCTTGGTCTTCCTCTTGATCTTCTTCCTTCTATTTTTCCTGTTGTTATAATATTTTCAATGCCCCCTCTTCTCATTGCGTGTCCTATGGAAGTACATTGTCTCTCTCTTATCTTTTTGACAAGGTTTTTTGTCTCTCCAGCTCTTCTCATACATTCTTCATTAGTTATTTACTACATTAGACATTTACTTACCTTTCATTAATAACATATTTTCATCATCTATTAAAGTATTTGTGTTTACTCTCACACTATCATCAGGTATGATGGTTTCTCGGTAAAAGCGACCACATGCATATTCACTGAAGTCCATGCAGGGGTCAGCAGACAGATTCATTTTCTTGATCATTGCTGCGGCTACAAAGGAAGGTATTTACAAAATGCTACAATGAACTGACAGAAGTTCTGTATGCAGGAAACTCTCTACCGTAGAGAGCGGAACAACAACACAACTCCTTCAGATCATCTGAGAAATTGCTTAACTGAACCAAATTATGAAGTATAACACTCTCTGGCCTGATATGATTGTATGAGTTGTTTCTTATCTTATATCTTATATCCTTCCCGTGCCGTTAAACGTCACATAGGGCTCGCAAAGTAGTTTGCCAATTTTTCCTGTCTTCGGCGAGTCTTTCAACCTCATCAAAGGATTTTATGCCTGTTAATTTGGCCTCTCTTAATAATGTCCTCTTCAGAGTTTCACGCAGTCTGCCTCTTTTTCTTCGGCCTGTTGTGTTCCACTTGATAGCTTGTTTTGGGATTCTCTGATCATTTCTTCTTATCAAGTGACCAACATATGTCCATCTCCTTTTCCTGATCACCCATGAGACTGGTTGTTGTTCAGTCAACTGTCTTATCTCTGCATTGTTCTTGAATTCATTCCACTTGATGCCGAGTATTTTCCTTAGGCATTTGTCTAATTTCTTGTCTATTTCTTTAGTTGTTTTCCAGCTTTCACATGCATAAATGAGGGTGGATATTACATTTGAATTGAATAGTCTTAACTTGGTTTTTGTGCTTATAACTTTAGAATTCCATATGTTCTCAAGATTCTTGAAGATTGATGCTGCTTTTGCAATTCTGATCCTAACTTCCTTTCTAGTGTCACCATCCTGGTCTATGTAGCTGCCAAGGTATGTAAATTGATTGACTTCTTCAATATCTGTCCCTTCTATGTGTATTTTTCCATTTTGATTGATGGGAATTTTCATTATTTTTGTTTTGTCCTTGTTAATTTCAAGTCCTATTTTGCTAGCCAGTGAAGACAGGCTATCTGTTTTTTCTTGCATGGAATTCACATTATTACTGATAAGAGTTATGTCATCAGCAAAATCAAGATCTTCTAGTTGGGTCCCATGTACCCAGTCAATACCTGTGTTACCTGTGCAGCATTTTTTCATTATGAAGTCTATCGTAATCCCAAAAAGTAAAGGAGACAGTATACATCTTTGTTTCACGCCTGTTTCAATCTGGAACCATTCACTCATCCCTTCTTCTGTCTTGACTGCAAAAACATATCCATTGTATAAGTCCTTAATGATGTTGACAATTTTAGATGGTATTCCATATAGACATAAAGTTCTCCATAATGAATCTCTGTGTATGCTATCAAATGCCTTTTTAAAATCTATGAAGTTCAGTATTAATGGTTTCTGCTTTTCAATATGTTCGTCAAGTATAATTCTGAGAGTAAAGATCTGGTCGAGACAGCTTCTCCCTTATCGAAATCCTGCTTGTTCTTCTCTCATTGCAGTATCAACTATATCTTTGAGTCTATTCAAAATGACCTTGCAAAATACTTTTGACACAACTGATATTAAGGTTACTCCTCTCCAGTTGTTACAGTCACTAAGGTTGCCCTTTTTTGGTATTTTAACAATGATTCCTTTCTTCCAATTAGAAGGGACCTTTTCTTCTTTCCAAATCTTGTTAAACATTCTCTGTAGTTGTCTCATGTTGTCACTATTGATAGCTTTTAGCATCTCGGCTGTTATTTCATCTTCGCATGAGTTGTTTGGCCACGATCTATTTCACTGGAGGACGGAGTAGAACATTCTTTGCAGCCAGTACAGGGAAAGTGTTGAAGTACAGTACTGTATTGAGTAATGTATGGGTTATATCGTGGCTATTTTATCAATCCTTGAGTGAAGATAACAACCAGGGAATGTGCAATGCTTCTTTTGCAGACTCCACCCTCATGGAGACTACAGCAATATGGCAACTGATAAAACATGTAAAGAGAGGTCCACATCAAGAAGTTGAGGGATACAGATGTTTACGTTGAACATATAACAGACACAAAAGAAAATATTCTTAATAATAATATCAGCATATAAATTACAACAACCCTTAAAATAGACAACTTATTGTGAAACAAATTCATTTCCAAAACTTAAAACTTATTTATCTCATTTACGTGATGTACACACTGAATTTAAATAAGCAGTTAAATAACATATAGTAAAATAACATCAATAGGTAAACAAAGAAACATCTGTTATTGAAATGATTATGTAATGGTTCAAAATTAAATATGTTTTCTCATTAATTAAAAGGCTCAGACTCCAAAAAGAAAATAAATGATGGACAACTTCTTGCTGTGAGTTCAGAACTATAAAGGAATAAATATACAGAAATCACTATACAGATTAACATTTTAAAACAAGATTATACAGATATTTCAAATAAGGCTATAAAGTTAAACATATTAGAAAGAAATCAATTTAATAGACACAAAATATTTATTAAAGGCTAGAAAGGGAGGTCACTGACAACAATTATTGAGGAAAGACGCTGGCGATGGTTGGGACATGTGCTCCAAATGACTGACAACTCACTATCAATAATAGCACTAAGATGGACACGACAGGGGAACAGAAGTAAGGGTAGAACAAAAGATACATGGAGAAGAACAACAGAAAGGATGTTGAGCAATAGAGGGCTCACCTGGGCAAGAGCAGAAAAAAAGGCAAAGGACAGGCATTTGTTGAAAACCCTTGCGGAAGCCACATGTGCCCTGGGCACTTAAGGAGGAGGAGGAGGAGAGAGAGAGAGAGAGAGAGAGAGAGAGAGAGGCAGCAATTGACACAAAATAATAAATCAGAGAGTGAGATGCTTTATGGTCTGGGTCATCATCATTGCACTCCATGCATGTCCATAGGTGCTCAGATCCCACCCCCTCCCCTCAACATATCCATCAGCGTCCTGTGGATGATAGCACCTGTCCTGTGTTGGTTGACACGTTGTCACACCTGTCCAGTATGTCTCTCGTTACTGGCCTTGCCTGTCTGTATTCCCAGTTCTTTCAGTCTAAGTAGCGATGTAGATTCACTGCCCTCGAAGTCCTCCACTCTGCCTGTCTCTCTGAGTGCAATAACAATATCAGCTGGATCCAGTGGTTGTCCATCTGCGATGATGGCAGAGCCAGCCAGCCTATCATTTCTCTCACTTCCCTGGATGCCCACGTGCCCATGGACATAGATAAAGGTGACTCTGCGAATCGTTGATTTCTGCAAGTGACTTAAGCCACACCCTTCGTACAGAATCTGCCTTGACCTTATGGATCACACTCATTGAATCACTTAGCATGCAGACACAAGTGTAGTCTTGTGACTCCAGTCAGCTGAATGTTTTCATTATTGCCATCACCTCCATCATCATACTGCTTGTGGTTATAGCGAAGGCACGGTTGGCTTCCTGGATTGTTCTGCCCACCAGTGGGCAGATGTCATACAATGGACCCATCTGTGTAAATCACATCTCTTCATTGGAGTTTTCACTGATGAGGGCGTTTACCTCAGCATTCACAGCAAGTGGATTCTGCTCCCCGCTTCTCTTGTCAAGTGTGACAGTGAACGATGCCCCTGAACGCTGGAGGCACACACGGCCATTGATATTTCTGGGTTCACAGACCTCCTTGATGACATCTTCTGTATGACTCATCTATAATTTGCCCATGTTTAGCCTGTCACCCTTTTCTTTGAGGAGTCTTTGCTGCAATGGGTTCTTTTTGTCTGCATTTATCTCGAGGTAAACACACACCCTCCAGATCTTGATCATGTGATTCAAGGTGAGGAAATCAAGAAGGTATCTCCAGAAAGTAAACAGTGAGATACAAAATGAAAAGACAGAGAGACATTTTGTGAGATACAAAATAATGAAAAAGAGATAATGAGTTTAAAAAAGAAAAATCAACAGAAAGTAAAACACTTCATTCATTCATTCATTTGCATGTCCCTTGCGGAACTTTGATTCCTAAACAGACCTCCTGTAGGCCTCTCGGTTGTGAGCAAGTTGGCCTGCTGCTGCTGCATCCATTTGCAGATCGTCAACTACGTCTTGCAGCCATCTTCGTTTTGGTCTTCCTCTTTTCCTTTTCTCCATTATGTATCCTTCCAATACAGTCTTCTCTAAATTATCATGACGTTTAATGTGTCCAAAATATTTAAGTTTTCTCTCTTTAATCCTCTTTACTAGCCAGCCAAGTAAAACACTGAGGTACAAAATAATCAGACAGATTAAAACTGTGAAAAACAAAATAATAAAACATAGAGTAAAGCAATGAAAGTGATAGTATGACAGAAAGATAGATAACGACAGAAAGATTAATACTGTAAGACAAACTGTGAAACACAGAGAGTGAAACAATTAAATACAAAATAATAAGACAGAGAGGTTGTTATTGTCAGACACAAAATAATAAGACAGAAAGTGAAATAAAGAAACATGAAATGATAGGACACAGAGAAAGATATTATGAGACACAAAATAATAAGACAGACAAAGGGAAAATGAAATAAAGTAACAAAGTATAAATTCACAACTAAGATGAGGCAGCTTTATCTCACCTGTCATGACACAGTCAGTTGTGTTGCAGATTTCTGTTGATCCTAAATGAGACAAAAGTAA
Source organism: Achatina immaculata (assembly GCA_009760885.1). NCBI lineage: Eukaryota > Metazoa > Mollusca > Gastropoda > Stylommatophora > Achatinidae > Lissachatina > Lissachatina immaculata. The sequence continues at coordinate 20,415,820 of CM019712.1, forward strand.
TGTATTATCATCTTTATCACCATACTCATTTTCATTACCGTCACTTCGACATTCATCATTGCCAAGCTGACATCAACGCTTTACTTGTACAAATAACCGCGGACAAGACAGTTCAGTGACAAAACTTAATTTTATTTGTTCGTACGAGTTCTCTCACGTACAGTGACAACACTAATTTGGGAGCGTATATTTGCTTATTTGTTTCTCTCAAGTTACATTTGTTCTCACCTACAACATGGCCCGCACCAACCAGACAGCTGAAAAATCCGCCGATAAGGCAGAAGTGCGCACAGAGGAGATCATAGACCTGAAAATGGAAGACCTGGACATCGAAGCGTACCACCAACAAGGAACCTTGTTGATAACACTCACATGCCCAGAGGCATCCAAGGTGTCCTACAGCTATCTAACGAGCGTAATCGCGGGTCCTTTAGGAGTGGGGGCTAGTGGAATAACTGGCCTGTATCACTCCCAAGATCAAACTCGGTGCTACGCTAAACTAACAACGCCTGCACGTATGATTCACTATGAGCTTCTCCACGGGAAAACTTTCGAATCCAGCCAACCCAGGACCACGATAACTGTGGAACATCTGGAGAAAGAACGACAGAAAGGCACTCTACTCTGGGTGCCCCCGACTATGAAAGTAGAAGGGGTCCGGAGGATCGTGGAGCAGGTGACGGGGGACCCCGAGCCGGAAGTGTCTAGAATGGAAGTGGCTCTAAACAAATGGAACTTTATATGCAGGCCGAGGAAACAAATTCCTCGCTGTGTTACCCTCAGGCCCTTAATGGAGAGCCTGACGCCCCACAAACTGTGGGTCTCCCTCCCGGGGAGGAAAACCCCTTGCCCGAGGTGTGGCAAGGATGATCACTGGGCAAGCCAGTGCCCGGAGAAAAAGAAAAACACGCAGGGAGCTCCGGCAGTCAGCACAACACGAAAACACGCCACACAAGACAGACGGAGGTTGGAGAAAGCCCAGCCAAAAGAGAAAGAGGAAAGATGGCTCACTGCAGACGGGTTCACCCTATACGGGAAAAGAACCCGGAAAAACAGAACGAGTCCAAAACCGCCCACACCAGCACAACCAGCACCGGCGACGCCACCGCGGTACACAGCTGAACAAGAACCACCACCTACGTCGGAACCTCGGTCGATGAACATAAACGAGAGCTCTGACCAGGAGAGCGACACAGACACCACCACAGACTAGGAGGAGAGCGACACAGACACCACTACAGACCAGGAGGAGAGCGACACAGACAACACTACAGACTAGGAGGAGAGCGACACAGACACCACCACAGACTAGGAGAAGAGCGACACAGACACCACTACAGACTAGGAGGAGAGCGACACAGACACCACCACAGACTAGGAGGAGAGCGACACAGACACCACCACAGACCAGGAGGAGAGCGACACAGACACCACCACAGACCAGGAGGAGAGCGACACAGAAACCACCACAAGAGCACACAGGGAACTCTCCTGGGTGAAAATAGCCCAGAAAGGGTACAGGACAGCGGAGCCAGGAACCAGAACAACAAGAACCAACCGAGACAAAGACAGCGGCAACTAGCAGGACACCACAGACACCCCATCTAGGTATGTTAGTACGCTTTATTCACAACACACACCACATGTTAGATAAATTTTCTTCCCCTAGCTTTTGAAATAGATACAGGAATTAGAGTGTTGAGCATTAACGTTAGAGGCTTGCGCACAAAATTACAGCACGTAGTCTCTTTAACACATTCACACAAAACAGACTTCATCCTAATCCAAGAAACAAATATACATACAGACATACACGCAGCACAAATCACAACACAGCTAGGCTTCAGACATTTCGTGTTTTAGCTTAGCCATTCACGCAGCAGGATCAGGAGTAGCAATAATACAGACATCAGACAGGTGGGAGGTACTTAGGACAAATGGAGATAGAAGAAGGAGAATAGCGATATGTGAGGTTAGGGACAACTCACACACATACACTATAGTTAACATACACGCACCACCCATCCGCAGTCACCAGCCCAACTTCTACGAAGACTTAGAATCTCTACTCAGCCACAGATACAGAGGACACAACATTATATTAGTAGGAGATTTCAATGGTGTAACATCAGAGTTAGACATTATAGAAAGTTTTACTAGAACCAACACATACGAGAAGCACCAACTACATTTTTACAAGACGTAATAGACACACATGATTTGGTAGATACATACAGACACACACACCCTCAGGGCAGAGAGATCACTCATAAAAGGGACAGACACAGCAGAGGACATAGGTTGGACAGAATTTACACACCAAGTACATGCCACATAGCACAAGTCAGACATATCCCTAGTGCATTGGCCTTCACAGACCACAAAGCAGTCGTAGCAACAGTTAACACAATACCTACAGCCACACATTTAAAACGATCACCACACTGGAAATTTAACAACACACTCCTCCAAAACAAACAATTTGTTGAAAACATGACGCAACTGATACATACTTTCACGAACAACACACCCACACACAACATCCAACAGTACTGGGAAACTTTAAAACATGCAACAAGAGACAAAGCACAAAAGCTCTCAACACAGATACACAGAGAAAAACTGAGACAGGAAAAAAATACTAGAAGAAGCAATCAAACTAACAAAACAGATGGACAAAAACTCACCACATCTACTCACGCTACAAGAAGAACTGGATAAACGCAGATTTCAAGGCGCACTTCTAAGAACAAGACTCAATACCATCACACAAGAAATACCTACCAAGCAGTATTTAAGCATAGAGCAAAACATACAACGAAGCAGACAGATAAGAGAAGTAATAGACGCCACAAGGAACAGGCAAACGGATAGTACCAACATAGTACAGGCCATTAGAGAATACTACAAAAATCTGTACACAGAGGAAGAAACAAAAGCACACATACAGGACAAATACATGCAGTACACTAAACAACTCACGGATTCGGACAAGCAACCATTAGACACACCACTAACACTAGACAACCTGACGCAGGCACTACAAGCAATGCAAGAAAACAAGTCACAAGGGCCAGACGGCCTCACAACGGAATTCTACAAACATTTCTTTCCACTATTAGGTCCTCTCTCTTACATGTCCTCAAAGAGGCCTTCCAAAACAAACAACTCCCACCTAGTCTAAACCTATCATACATTACCCTCATACCCAAAGATAGCGCAGACAAAACACAACTCAAAAACTACAGACCCATATCTCTACTAAACGTAGACTACAACATCCTCACAAAAGCGCTCACAAAGAAGCTCAAACCACTTATGCACAAACTCATACACGAAGACCAACAATGCAATGTAAAGAACAGAAACATACACCAGCACACACATTTCATACGAGACGTCATATACTACACGCATTAGAAGAACTGCCAATTGTCAGTTCTTTCCTTAGATCAGGAGAAAGCCTTCGATAGAGTGTCACACAAATACCTACACAAGACACTACTCCACCGTAACTTAGGGGACTACTTCAGAGACTGGATTCACATTCTCTATTCCAAACCTGAGAACAAAGTCTTTGTAAACCACACGCTTACAGAGACTTTCAGGCTAACTAGATCAGTGAGACAGGGCTGCCCCCCTCTATACTTTCGTGTACATACTCACTCTAGAACCACTCCTAGAGAAAATCAGACAAGACACAACAATCCAGGGAACTTTCGTACCTGTCAGAGGAGAGAGAAAGTTGCTCGCTTATGCGGACGACACGATCTTCCTCCCAACAACGGACAGATCAATAACTCACATTTTAGACACCTTCACAGAGTTCGGTGAAGGTAGCGGAGCAAAACTCAACATACAAAAATCAGTCATCATGAGAATAGGCAAATGGCGAGATAAAAGGGACATCCCTCTTCGTCTTAAACGCACAGACAACATCCGCCTGTACGGCATTACCTTCCCATCACACCCGAATACAATACACAAACCCACATGGGACAACATCATAACAAACATTACAAACATGTTACAACGATACAAATACAAAACAGCAACAATTTTTGGAAGAAGCGTCATAGTAAACACATACATAATACCAAAAATAATATACACCGCCACAGTACTAGACCCTCCGCAGCAGACAATCAAAGAAATAAACATTCAAATCAGAAACTTTATCTTCATAAACACCATATACAGCATACAACGTAAAACCCTCATGCAGGACAAAATACATGGAGGGATCGCCTTGCAAGACATACAGACAAAAATACAAGCACTCAGAATCAGTCACGTAGGTCGCATCATCAAACACCCAAACCAACACTCGCTAGCTCACCACTACATAGGACTGAGACTATCAAACTTAGTCCTAACAAACAACTCGCAGGCACACCATTTTGGCACACTACCACCCTTCTACAAGAACTGCATACAGGCAATTCAAGGACACGAAACACTCACCCAATGCAAAACAAACCATATATACAAACATTTGGTCAGGTATCAAGCACCACCATTACACCTTAGGATCAAGTGGGGACGCAGATATCCCATACTAGACTACACTGACACGTTCCAAAACCTCCATCTCAAAAATATCACACCAAAAGCCAGAGAAATCACTTTCAGACTCATATACAATATGACACCCACGATACGCAGAAAAACATAAAGAGACAGGAGACGATGTCACCTATGCAGGAGCAACGCAGTAGAAACAGAAGAGCACATTTTCTACGAATGCAAAACAGTGGCAACCACCGGGAGAACAATACAGAACACAATAGAAACACACACAGCACAACAAGTAGATATCTACAAAGCCATAATGTTGAATACAGTCCCTAAAACTCAGGCGGACACACATACCAAGTTACTGGCCCTGCTCGCAGAGTTCAGGTACTTGGTGTGGACGTGCAGAAACAGGGCTCTTGTTCATTTCTGCACGTTTAGTCCTGCCACAATCTTGGGACTGTTTCAACAAAGATCAGGCAAAATACTGGACTCTGTGTTGGTTGACAAGTTGTCTCACCTGTCCAGTATGTCTCTCGTTCCTGACCTTGCCTATCTGTATTCCCAGTTCTTTCAGTCTAAGTAGCGATGTAGATTCACTGCTCTCGAAGTCCTCCACTCTGCCTGTCTCTCTGAGTGCAATAACAATATCAGTTCGATCCAGTGGTTGTCCATCTGCGATGATGGCAGAGCCAGCCAGCCTATCATTTCTCTCACTTCCCTGGATGCCCACGTGCCCAGGGACATAGATAAAGGTGACTCTACGAATCGTTGATTTCTGCAAGTGACTTAAGCCACTGCCTTCGTACAGAATCTGCCTTGACTTTATGGATCATACTCATTGAATCACTTAGCATGCAGACACAAGTGTAGTCTTGTGACTCCAGTCAGCTGAATGTTTTCATTACTGCCATCACCTCCATCATCATACTGCTTGTGGTTATAACGAAGGCACGGTTGGCTTCCTGGATTGTTCTGCCCACCAATGGGCAGATGTCATACAATGGACCCATCTGTGTAAATCACATCTAATCATTGGAGTTTTCACTGATGAGGGCGTTTACCTCAGCATTCACAGCAAGTGGATTCTGCTCCCCGCTTCTCTTGTCAAGTGTGACAGTGAACGATAAGGTGCCCCTGAACGCTGGAGGCACACATACCTATTGATATTTTTTGGTTCACAGACCTCCTTGATGACATCTTCTGTATGACTCATCTATAATTTACCCTGTTTAGCCTGTCACCCTTTTCTTTGAAGAGCCATTGCTGCAATGGGTTCTTTTTGTCTGCACTTATCTCGAGGTAAGCACGCACCCTCCAGATCTTGATCATGTGATTCATGGTGAGGAAATCAAGAAGGTATCTCCAGAAAGTAAACAGTGAGATACAAAATGAAAAGACAGAGAGACATTTTGTGAGATACAAAATAATGAAAAAGAGATAATGAGTTTAAAAAAGAAAAATCAACAGAAAGTAAAACACTTCATTCATTCATTCATTTGCATGTCCCTTGCGGAACTTTGCTTCCTAAACAGCACTCCTGTAGGCCTCTCGGTTGTGAGCAAGTTGGCCTGCTGCTGCTGCATCCATTTGCAGATCGTCAACGATGTCTTGCAGCCACCTTCGTTTTGGTCTTCCTCTTTTCCTTTCCGCCATTATGTATCCTTCCAATACAGTCTTCTCTAAATTATCATGACGTTTAATGTGTCCAAAATATTTAAGTTTTCTCTCTTTAATCCTCTTTACTAGCCAGCCAAGTAAAACACTGATGTACAAAATAATCAGACAGATTAAAACTGTGAAACACAAAATAATCAGACAGAGTAAAACTGTGAAACACAAAATAATCAGACAGAGTAAAACTGTGAAGCACAAAATAATCAGACAGAGTAAAACTGTGAAACACAAAATAATAAAACATAGAGTAAAGTAATGAAAGTGATAATATGACAAAAAGAAAGATGACAGAAAGAATGATATTGTAAGACACACTGTGAAACACAGAGAGTGAAACAATGAAATACAAAATAATAAGACAGAGAGGTTGTTATTGTCAGACACAAAATAATAAGACAGAAAGTGAAATAAAGAAACATGAAATGATAGGACACAGAGAAAGATATTATCAGACACAAAATAATAAGACAGGCAAAGGGAAAATGAAATAAAGTAACAAAGTATAAATTTACAACTAAGATGAGGCAGCTTTATCTTACCTGTCATGACACAGTCAGTTGTGTTGCAGATTTCTGTTGATCCTAAATGAGACAAAAGTAATGTATTATCATCTTTATCACCATACTCATTTTCATTACCGTCACTTCGACATTCATCATTGCCAAGCTGACATCAACGCTTTACTTGTACAAATTACCGCGGACAAGACAGTTCAGTGACAAAACTTAATTTTATTTGTTCGTACGAGTTCTCTCACGTACAGTGACAACACTAATTTGGGAGCGTATATTTGCTTATTTGTTTCTCTCAAGTTACATTTGTTCTCACCTACAACATGGCCCGCACCAACCAGACAGCTGAAAAATCCGCCGATAAGGCAGAAGTGCGCACAGAGGAGATCATAGACCTGAAAATGGAAGACCTGGACATCGAAGCGTACCACCAACAAGGAATCTTGTTGATACACTCACATGCCCAGAGGCATCCAAGGTGTCCTACACCTATCTAACGAGCGTAATCGCGGGTCCTTTAGGAGTGGGGGCCAGTGGAATAACTGGCCTGTACCACTTCCAAGATCAAACTCGGTGCTACGCTAAACTAACAACGGCTGCTCATATGATTCACTATGACCAGCTACACGGGAAAACTTTCGAATCCAGCCAACCCAGGACCACGATAACTGTGGAACATCTGGAGAAAGAACGACAGAAAGGCACTCTACACTGGGTGCCCCCGACTATGAAAGTAGAAGGGGTCCGGAGGATCGTGGAGCAGGTGACGGGGGACCCCGAGCCGGAAGTGTTGAAACAGAGTTCTCCTTACAAGGAGACTACTGGTTTGATTGATTCTTCTTGTGGAGTACAGTTTCAACTTATAAGTTTCTTCTTGTTGCTGGTGTTCTAACCATCACCTAATTTTCTGTATTTTACACTAAGAAAATACAACAAGACACCCAGGCTTTCCACTCCACAAAATTAGTACGAATACAACAACTTGAACATAACTTGGCAGTCTTCCGACCAAAACAAACTGGTCAACAATGAAAATTTCCACAAAGCCGATTTGTTGTAGTTTATCATCAGACAACACACATTTATTACAGAAATTCACAGCAACAAATGCCCGGCGTGAAATATCTACGCCACATGGGCAAGGAAAACCTTACAATGATTTATTCATACCAAAAACCATACTTACAGGCTTACCAAGGACTGCAGCCACACAGAAAAAAACAAACTAAACTAATTCTGACAACAAGACTCGCTCTACCCCATTCTCGTTCGCCCAACACGTCCATCCAGTTCAACGATCACACAAAAACTGCCTACGACCGGCTTTTTCACACGGACCTTTCTAACGACTTTTTGCACACGGGCCTTCCTAATGACGTAGTCTACGCAACACAATTTATTAGCGCTACACAATTAATCTCTGAACAGAATTGCTATTCTGTTACAGAATATCTCCCCACCCCCTAAAGGTAGATATTTGGCCATCAAATATCTCCAACACAAAATTACTAACTTTTACAGAAAACTCTCCAAAAAAAAAAAAATAATCAAACTAATCACTATCCAACACAACCCTAATTCTACCCACAAGGTGTACCAAGGTGTACAATATTCAATAACTACCTACTCTTATGTGTATATTCAACGCTATGAGTAGTAACGTATAACATATGCAATCTCCATAACAACCCATCCTATATCTGGCGCATGAGACTGTCCGCAACATGGACATAACAGGAAAATGAGTAAAAGGCAATCCGCCTTACAATAAGTCCTATACACATGAAATCATACTCACAACATTCCACCTAAAACCTCAGCCATCAAGAAACCTAATTCCTCCAACTACCAACAAATTTCCACTGCTAGAAACTCTTCCATAGTAACATGACTCTTTCTGGAAAAACTCAGACATGGAACCAATAATCTATAATAAAACAAAAAAAAACAATATTAGCATTATCCAATCCACTCAAAATAATCCAACCATACTTGCACCTAATTCAGTCCAGAATAATTACTGTACTTTTTAGTTAAATAAGTTATAACAGCAAATGGCAATCTTCCAGAAAAATTGCAACTAAGAATCCTCAGTTTTCTAGCACCTATCAGAGTTAAAAAAACTGGAATTAATGACACATACACTAATGTCAATATCAATATCATCCTTGCTAATGCAAAATCACAACAAAATGGTAAACTAAATGCTAATTAATTGCAATCCAGAAAAATTCCACATCAGAACAAAATAATTGTCCCTAATGTATAAACACAATAATGTTCCTGAAATTTCTAGATAATCTATCCAGAAGAAGCATATCTGGCAACTTCCAATCAACAGAATGTTCATTTCCAAAAACAAATTTTTTCCACAGGTGAAGGTAGTCCAAAAAGTTACTATATCCCTTCGTATGAATGTCTGGCGACTGGATGAATCAGAACTACTCAACTGTCCAACAAACTTCGAAAGAGAATGACAGTAAATAAATCCAACATTCACTATTTGCTATAATTAATAATGTTCAGTCTGCATGATCTGGCTTGACTTCTTGCTGAAATGTCAGAGGTCACAGTTAAGCTACAAATTGTTACCTGTTTCCTCCCACATAGTACCAGCGAAATGTACCGTACAAGCTGCACTGGTTCCCGGCAGGATACTGGTTCAGGAGACATGGGAGGAGTTCGTATCTGTTTTATTAGCACGATATGGGGTGCTGCAGACTCCTCAGGAGGCCTGGCATACGCTAGCCTCTACTCGACAGTCTCCTGGAGAGCCCATTCAAGCGCTGGCTGATCGCATCAGTGAGGCAGCCATAGTTGCTTACTCTGAGGCGGAATGGGTAACTCCGCTGGCGCAGAGGCAAATGGTGCAGTCGTTTGTAGATGCACTACTTTCTCGCGCATTGAAATCAAAATTATTAAGAGATAAACCTGTTCTGTTTTCACAGGCGGTGGACTTAGCCTTACAAGAAAATGACCTCATGAAGTCGGTGAATCTTAGTTGTAGTTCCCGACAAGCTTTCATTGCAGGTTCTCGACCGTCCGGTGAGGTGACGACACACAGAGAGTCTCCTTGTGTGGATTCGCAGAGAGTACAGTTAGTCTCTCATCAGGAGAACTCTCGACGGACGTCTTCACACTTCGAAGCGGGTAGGACAGACCACCAGAGATCGAATACCAGGAAGGCTAAACCTGCGAGTACACTACCACAAGAAACTAGATCTTGTTATAACTGTGGAAGGAGAGGTCACATAGCCCGATTTTGTAAGCAGAGTGAAAGGAAGGATCGTGTACATTTAAACTGACAAGTCGGCGCATGAATAGCTCCCATGTGTCCGACCGTATCTTTACACCATCTAGATCTGCCAAACAATATGTCTCATTTTCGCATGCGACACCACTACGCTCGGTGGCTGCGAATCCCCCGACTCCTACTTCTGTCCTTGTTTCTGTTGATACTTTTCGAATTCGAGCATTGTTAGACACAGGAGCTAGTGTCTGTCTTATCAAGGAATCTGTATACAGATCCTTACGTTCTGCTCCTAAGCTCTTGCCCGCTAGAATTACTCTGCAGACTGTTACTGCAGCTTCCATGAGAGTACTTGGCAGAGTTTACCTACCTATTTCTATTGCTGGTGTCACTGTTTCTCATTGCTTTTATGTGGTTCGCAACATGAACCGTTCCGCCATTCTGGGGCGTGATTTTTTGTCTCGTTCTGGTGCTGTCATCGATTACAATTCTAATACACTAAACATACATAACAAGATGATTCCTTTAGAATTAGATGCACACATTGCTTCTATTCTTCGTGTCCAGCGTTCTTCTCTTCTTTCTCCACGTTCCGTCAATCTTATTCCTCTTAAACTGAAAGCCCAACCATATTTTCCATCTGGCAATTCTTATATGGTTCAGGGTATTGAGACACCATTCTTACTGTCCCAACCGGAGATAGAGTTGGTGGACTCAGTATGTGAGCTCCACACTAATCGCTATCCCGTGTTGACAGTAATTAATCATTCTAGTAAACACATCGAGCTCAGACGTGGATGTGTTTTGGGAAAATTGACACCATTCACGGAGTCAGTTGACTCTATCCAGCAAGCTTCTGGTACTGAGGAGACAACACCTGACAGTCGTTCTGAGACTATCGTTCGACAGGTTCAGTGCCCTGAAGTGCACAAGGACATAATATCCAGGTTGTTGACACAGAACAAGGATGTCTTTGCCTTGACTGATTCCGAGATATCGCATACCTCGACAGTGCAGATGGAGATTGATACAGGCGATCATCCGCCAATCTCCAGGAAACCCTACCGCACTCCGTTGGCGAGTAGAGAGGTGATAGAGAGGGCCGTCGAGAATATGTTGCGTGACGGAATAATTTCTCACACGATCTCAGAGTGGTCATCACCAGTTGTCTTGGTGACTAAGAAAGATGGTACCCATCGTTTCTGCTGCGACTACCGTGCACTCAATGCGGTGACCCGTTCATTGTCATATCCATTGCCACGCATTGAGGACATCCTGGTCACGGCACCACTGAAACAGAGTTCTCCTTACAAGGAGACTACTGGTTTGATTGATTCTTCTTGTGGAGTACAGTTTCAACTTATAAGTTTCTTCTTGTTGCTGGTGTTCTAACCATCACCTAATTTTCTGTATTATACACTAAGAAAATACAACAAGACACCCAGGCTTTCCACTCCACAAAATTAGTACGAATACAACAACTTGAACATAACTTGGCAGTCTTCCGACCAAAACAAACTGGTCAACAATGAAAATTTCCACAAAGCCGATTTGTTATAGTTTATCATCAGACAACACACATTTATTACAGAAATTCACAGCAACAAATGCCCGGCGTGAAATATCTACGCCACATGGGCAAGGAAAACCTTACAATGATTTATTCATACCAAAAACCATACTTACAGGCTTACCAAGGACTGCAGCCACACAGAAAAAAACAAACTAAACTAATTCTGACAACAAGACTCGCTCTACCCCATTCTCGTTCGCCCAACACGTCCATCCAGTTCAACGATCACACAAAAACTGCCTACGACCGGCTTTTTCACACGGACCTTTCTAACGACTTTTTGCACACGGGCCTTCCTAATGACGTAGTCTACGCAACACAATTTATTAGCGCTACACAATTAATCTCTGAACAGAATTGCTATTCTGTTACAGTGTCTAGAGCGGAGTGGCTCTAGACAAATGGAACTTTATATACAGGCCGAGGAAACAAATTCCTCACTGTGTTACCCTCAGGCCCTTAATGGAGAGCCTGACGCCCCACAAACTGTGGGTCTCCCTCCCGGGGAGGAAAACCCCTTGCCCGAGGTGTGGCAAGGATGATCACTGGGCAAGCCAGTGCCCGGAGAAAAAGAAAAACACGCAGGGAGCTCCGGCAGTCAACACAACACGAAAACACGCCACACAAGACAGACGGGGGTTGGAGAAAGCCCAGCCAAAAGAGAAAGAGGAAAGATGGCTCACTGCAGACGGGTTCACCCTATACGGGAAAAGAACCCGGAAAAACAGTACGAGTCCAAAACCGCCCACACCAGCACAACCAGCACCGGCGACGCCACCGCGGTACACAGCTGAACAAGAACCACCACCTACGCCGGAACCTCGGTCGATGAACATAGACGAGAGCTCTGACCAGGAGAGCGACACAGACACCACCACAGACTAGGAGGAGAGCGACACAGACACCACCACAGACCAGGAGAAGAGCGACACAAACACCACCACAGACTAGGAGGAGAGCGACACAGACACCACCACAGACTAGGAGGAGAGCGACACAGACACCACCACAGACTAGGAGGAGAGCGACACAGACACCACCACAGACCAGGAGGAGAGCGACACAGACACCACCACAGACCAGGAGAAGAGCGACACAGACACCACCACAGATAAGGAGGAGTGCGACACAGACACCACCACAGACTAGGAGGAGAGCGAGACAGACACCACCACAGACTAGGAGGAGAGCGACACAGACACCACCACAGACTAGGAGGAGAGCGACACAGACACCACCACAGATAAGGAGGAGAGCGACACAGACACCACCACAGACTAGGAGGAGAGCGACACAGACACCACCACAGATAAGGAGGAGAGCGACACAGACACCACCACAGGCGCACACAGGGACCTGTCCTGGGTGAAATAGCCCAGAAGGGATACAATACAGCGGAACTAGGAACCAGAACAACAAGAACCAACCGAGACAAAGACAGCGACAACTAGCAGGACACCACAGACACCACATCTAGGTATGTTAGTACGCTTTATTCACAACACACACCAAATGTTAGATAAATTTTCTTCCCCTAGCTTTTTAAATGGATACAGAAATTAGAGTGTTGAGCATTAACGTTAGAGGCTTGCGCACAAAATTACAGCACGTAGTCTCTTTAACACATTCACACAAACCAGACTTCATCCCAATCCAAGAAACAAATATACATACAGACATACACGCAGCACAAATCACAACACAGCTAGGCTTCAGACATTTCGTGTTTTAGCTTAGCTATTCAGACAGCAGGATCAGGAGTAGCAATAGTACAGACATCTGAGAGGTGGGAGGTATTTAGGACAAATAGAGATAGCAGGGGGAGAATAGCGATATGTGAGGTTAGGGACAACTCACACACATACACTATACTTAACATAAACGCACCACCAAACCGCAGTCACCAGCCCAACTTCTACGAAGACTTAGAATCTCTACTCAGCCACAGATATAGAGGACACAACATAATATTAGGAGGAGATTTCAATGGTGTAACATCAGAGTTAGACATTATAGGAAGTTTTACTAGAACCAACACATACGAGAAGCACCAGCTAAACTTTTTACAAGACATAATAGACACACATGATTTGGTAGATACATACAGACACACACACCCTCAGGGCAGAGAGATCACTCATAAAAGGGACAGACACAGCAGAGGACGTAGGTTGGTCAGAATTTACACACCAAGTACATGCCACATAGCACAAGTCAGACATAACCCTAGTGTATTATCCTTCACAGACCACAAAGCAGTCGTAGCAACAGTTAACACAATACCTACAGCCACACATTTAAAACGATCACCACACTGGAAATTTAACAACACACTCCTCCAAAACAAACAATTCGTTGAAAACATGACGCAACTGATACATACTTTCACGAACAACACACCCACACACAACATCCAACAGCACTGGGAAACTTTAAAACATGCAATAAGAGACAAAGCACAAAAGCTCTCAACACAGATACACAGAGAAAAACTCAGACAGGAAATAAATATTAGAAGAAGCAATCAAACTAACAAAACAGATGGACAAAAACTCACCACATCTACTCACGCTACAAGAAGAACTGGATAAACGCAGACTTCAAGGCGCACTTCTAAGAACAAGACTCAATACCATCACACAAGAAATACCTACCAAGCAGTATTTAAGCATAGAGCAAAACATACAACGAAGCAGACATATAAGAGAAGTAATAAACGCCACAGGGAACAGGCAAACGGATAGTACCAACATAGTACAGGCCATTAGAGAATACTACAAAAATCTGCACACAGAGGAAGAAACACAAGCACACATACAGGACAAATACATGCAGTACACTAAACAACTCACGGATTCGGACAAGCAAGCACTAGACACACCACTAACACTAGACAACATGACGCAGGCAAGCACTAGACACACCACTAACACTAGACAACCTGACGCAGGCACTACAAGCAATGCAAGGAAACAAGTCACCAGGGTCAGACGGCCTCACAACAGAATTCTACAAACACTTCTTTCCACTATTAGGTCCTCTTCTCTTACAAGTCCTCACAGAGATCTTCCAAAACAAACAACTCCCACCCAGTCTAAACCTATCATACATTACCCTCATACCCAAAGACAGCGCAGACAAAAAACAACTCAAAAACTACAGACCCATATCTCTGCTAAACGTAGATTACAAGATCCTCACAAAAGCGCTCACAAACAAGCTCAAACCACTTATGCACAAACTCATACACGAAGACCAACAATGCAGTGTAGAGAACAGAAACATACAACCAGCACACACATTTCATACGAGACGTCATATACTACACGCATCACAAGAACTGCCAGTCGTCAGTTCTTTCCTTAGATCAGGAGAAAGCCTTCGATAGAGTGTCACACAAATACCTCACAAGACACTACTCCACCGTAACTTAGGGGACTACTTCAGAGACTAGATTCACATTCTCTATTCCAAACCTGAGAACAAAGTCTTAGTAAACCACACGCTTACAGAGACTTTCAGGCTAACTAGATCAGTGAGACAGGGCTGCCCCCTCTCTCCTTTATTGTACATACTCACTCTAGAACCACTCCTAGAGAACATCAGACAAGACACAACAATCCAGGGAACTTTCGTACCTGTCAGAGGAGAGAGAAAGTTGCTCACGTATGCGGACGACACGATCTTCCTCCCAACAACAGACAGATCAATAACTCACATTTTAGACACCTTCACAGAGTTCGGTGAAGATAGTGGAGCAAAACTCAACATACAAAAATCAGTCATCATGATAATAGGCAAATGGCGAGATAAAAGGGACATCCCTCTTCGTCTTAAACGCACAGACAACATTCGCCTGTACGGCATTACCTTTCCATCACACCCGAATACAATACACAAACCCACATGGGACAACATCATAACAAACATTACAAACATGTTACAAACGATACAAATACAAAACAGCAACAATTTTTGGAAGAAGCATCATAGTAAACACATACATAATACCAAAATAATATACACCGCCACAGTACTAGAACCTCCGCAGCAGACAATCAAAGAAATAAACAAACAAATCAGAAACTTTATCTTCACAAACACCATATACAGCATACAACGTAAAACCCTCATGCAGGACAAAATACATGGAGGGATCGCCTTGCAAGACATACAGACAAAAATACAAGCACTCAGAATCAGCCACGTAGGTCGCATCATCAAACACCCAAACCAACACCCGCTAGCTCACTACTACATAGGACTGAGACTATCCAACTTAGTCCCACCAAACAACTCGCAGGCACACTAGTTTGGCACACTACCACCCTTCTACAAGAACTGCATACAAGCAATTCAAGGACACGAAACACTCACCCAATGCAAAACAAACTATATATACAAACATTTGGTCAGGAATCAAGCACCACCATTACACCTTAGGATTAAGAGGGGACGCAGATATCCCATACTAGACTATACTGACACGTTCCAAAACCTCCATCTCAAAAATATCACACCAAAAGCCAAAGAAATCACTTTCAGACTCGTATACAATATGACGCCCACGACACGCAGAAAAACACAAAGAGACAGGAGACGATGTCACCTATACCTACCTGAGCAACGCAGTAGAAACAGAAAAGCACATTCTCTACGAATGCAAAACAGTGGCAACCACCGGGAGAACAATACAGAACACAATAGAAACACACACAGCACAACAAGTAGATATCTACAAAGCCATAATGTTGAATACAGTCCCTAAAACTCAGGCGGACACACACACACCAAGTTACTGGCCCTGCTCGCAGAGTTCAGGTACTTGGTGTGGACGTGCAGAAACAGGGCTCTTGTTCATTTCTGCAAGTTTAGTCCTGCCACATTCTTAGGACTGTTTCAACAAAGATCAGGCAAAATAATGGACTGAAAGAGAGAAAGAGAGAGAGAAAGAGAGTAGCAAGAGAGAATAAAATTTAAATTAAAAATCCATGTACATCCCATGAGCGGAAGAGAAGGCCTTTGCCATACACAGATCACGTATATCACCAGAGAGGAAGATAACGATGGGAGAGAAAGAGAAAGAGAAAGAAAGAAAGAGAGAGAGAGAGAGAGAGTACAAAAAGAATCTAAAAAATTAGAGAAAAAATTTTTTTAAAAATTGTTTTGCAGATAAAACAAAACCTCATGGAGACTACAGCAATGTTTTCTCATATATATATATATATATATATATATATATATATATATATATATATTCTTATATCCTTCTCGTGCCGTTAAACGTCGCATAGGACTCGCAAAGTAGTTCGCCAATTTTTCCTGTCTGTGGCGAGTCTTTCAATCTCATCAAAGGATTTTATGCCTGTTAATTTGGCCTCTCTTAACAATGTCCTCTTCAGAGTTTCATGCCGTCTGCCTCTTTTTCTTTGGCCTGCTGTGTTCCACTTGATAGCTTGTTTTGGGATTCTCTGATCATTTCTTCTCATCAAATGACCAACATATGTCCATCTCCCTTTACAGCACTATGGCAACTGATAAAACACGTAAAGAGAGGTCCACATCAAGAAGTTGAGGGATGCAGATGTTTACGCTGAACATATTACAGACGCAAAAGAAAATATTCTTAATAATAATATCAGCATATAAATTATAATAACCCTTAAAATAGACAACTTATGGTGAAACAAATTCATTTCCAGAACTTAAAACGTATAAATCTCATTTATGAAGATGTACACACATTGAATTTAAATAAGTAGTTAATAAGTAGATAATATGACAGAAAGAAAGATATTGTAAGACAAACTGTGAAACACAGAGAGTGAAACAATAAAATACGAAATAATAAGACAGAGAGGTTGTTATTGTCAGACACAAAATAATAAGACAGAAAGTGAAACAAAGAAACATGGAATGATAGGACAGAGAGAAAGATATTGTGAGACACAAAATAATAAGACAGACAAAGGGAAAATGAAATAAAGTAACAAAGTATAAATTCACAACTAAGATGAGGCAGCTTTAAATTACCTGTCATGACACGGTCAGTTGTGCTGCAGATTTCTGTTGATCCTAAATGAGACAAAAGTAAGTTATTATCATCTTTATCATCATACTCATTTTCATTACCGTCACTTCGACATTCATCATTGCCAAGCTGACATCAACGCTTTACTTGTACAAATTACCGCAGACAAGACAACCTTTATTTTAGCATCAATGTTTCTGTTAATACATCATGACTGTTATGTCTGTCACTGTCCAATATGTACAAGGAAAAAAAACAGATAAGTTCTTACCATTGTATGCGATGTAGTAGTAAACAAAAAGGCCAAGAAAAACAGAAGTGGTTATGATAAACAAGATAACCATGACCAGGAGACATGCCGCTAACTTGCTTCGACAAAATGGTTTCTCATTCATCCTGCAGAAAATAAGAGAATGGCTTTATTAGTAGTATTCTTTTTTTTCCCATTACTGGTATGACCAGTAGTTATCGTAAACTGTTAGATTTGATCAGGCCAAATGGAGGAAATTTAGTTTTCATAAGCTGAAGAGTTAGGTACTCACGCCAGTTTGAAATTCTCAATTTTTATTCTTTGTAACTTTACATCTTGTACAAAATATACTAAATACAAATCTTAAAACATCATTATATCAGGAAGATAGGGACTTAGGAATACTGTGTTTGTGCTTATATTTTCCCTGACTCACGCTAAAGGCATTTGGGGTTGGAAGGGGCACCAGAGTGGAAAATCATCATCATCATCATCATCATCATCACCATCATCAATCCTCTGTACTCCCAATGGAGCATAAGGCATCACCAAAGGCTCCCTTACAAATCCTGCCTTGAACAAGTCAAGATACATCAACCATGTCTTTCTCACTTCTTTTACTTCTTCTTATATTGTACGTCTCCATGTTCCTAATGACCTGCCCATCTTTTCCCTAGAAGTGTACAAAGTAAAGGCGGTATCGTTTGACGTGGATCGTGCAGGAGTAAAAAAAAAACCAAAGAGAAACAGGAATGGCTAACAGGCACAGCATCAGTTCAGTGTACTACTAAGCATGAACGCATGGACAAGGAGGAGATTGCTAGAGCCACCTTGGATAGGTTGCTTATGGAGGATGACTTCAGGTTGAATGACAACAGTCACATCAGGAGGATGATCGAGGTGAGGGAGGAGAGGGGAAGTGGATATTTTTCTGAACAAAGTGATTTAGCTTGTACTACCAACAAACATTGTGTGACTTGCTTCATCAGTAGGCGCACACTTCAGTGGGCGTTAGGCATGGAAGAGCATGGAAGGGCATGGAAGGATATGGAAGGACATGGAAGGATATGGAAGGGCATGGAAGGACATGGAAGGATACGGAAGGATATGGAAGGATACGGAAGGCGAAGCACATATGGAAATGCCTGGAACACTGGGATGTGGCCCAGCCATTTCCATCTTTATCTTGTGACCTCTTTAGTAATGTTCTCAACACCCAATCAGTTGGTTGTTTCCTTCTTGACTAAAAAGGAAATAACCAAATGAATGATTGTATTCTTAGAATTTCCCTAAGGCATCTTCCTCCAGGTGTTCTCAGCCTGCTTTTGTTTCACTAACTGGTTCTTCATGTTTCTGCTGCATACAACAGAATGGATCGTACATTGGATTTACTTTCTTTATTTGTCATGTTATTTACTGTTCCAGTATAGGGGAGACAAAAAGGTTATGAACGATATTACTCTTTATGACCGAGTGAATGCCCTTGTCCGACTAGCTCCGCAGTTAATTTAAGCTGCGTGATGATTGGTTGTTCTTTGTAGAGCTGGGCGTTTTTTTTTCTTATGATTTAAAAAAAAGAGAAGTTCTGGAGCAGTGCAGATGTGTTAGTCATTCGTCTAGGATTTGTGTTAGTTTAGGACGTTTGGATTTGTAGCGTCGTTAGAATATAAGAATAGTGTCTGCTTGTCCTTTTTTGGACACAGCTGAGAGATTGTTTGTTGTGTTGTGTAGAGTTTTTTTCAGATTGGATGAGTTCTCGATGTGAGGTTTGAGGTCATTTCTTTTTTTGGGTATATGTACATTCCTCGTCATGATAATCTAGAGAAAACCGTCTTGGAAGGGTACATAATGGGGAAAAGAAAGAGAGGAAGACCAAGGCGAAGATGGCTGCAAGGCATCGTTGATGATCTGCAAATGGATGCATCAGCAGCAGGCCATCATGCTCACAACCGAAAGACCTACAGGAGTGCTGTTAGGGAGACAAAGTTCCGCAAGGGACATGCAAATGAATGAATGTACATTCCTGTGGCGAAGTCACACTCGCCGGAATGCTTTTGTGTATTATTGTATTGTTGAATTTCCATGTCTGGTATTGATTGTTCATCTTCCTCATTCATCAGAATCCCATCTCACTGTTTCTCATAATAAATTTGTTGAAATATTTTGGTAACTGCTGACTTTGTCTTTTTTGTACATGAACATTTTACTGTTAGTGATGTGACTGATTGATTAGTCAGCCAACCCTTGTGACTGTTCAGTCATTCGTGTTACCTCCCTTTTTGCTGTTGTTTTCCTCACCTGGGTCGAATGCTGTTACTAAGTGCATAACAAAGTAACGTTTTGCTGTCAAGTATTTGTTACTCGTGTTGCTGTGTAGTCTAAAGTTAGTTAATTTATGCCTTCACTGTACTAGGCCACTGTTCACATTATTTTATGACTTGCAAATTTTTATGAATGATGGACATCAAGAAATGGAACATGTACCTTTTTGGCTCTTGGGTGGAGGATAGGGAGGGGTCTCTGTTCCCTCTAAGCAGCGCGGCCGGACATTGTAAAAAACATACCGCGCACAAAATTGTTGGGGCGGCACAAAAATGACTTCCAGATGTTACTCCGTGCTATAATTGCGATGAAGAAAAATACAACGACGGCACTTTACTGTTTCTTTCTTGTTGAGATATGACTTTCAGATCGGGATGTTTCAACTGGTCTTTTATCTCGTAGTTTCGGTAGTACTGTAGCAGGACCGTGACAAGGCAAGTGGGCACGCAGAGAAATAGCGGGTAATTAAAATAAACGGACAGATAAACTTCCACTGCTGAAAAGTACAGCAGGTCTATCCTGATATTAAACGTACATATCTTTAAAGTGTGTAGTAACAACGTACGTACGTACACACACATACACACACACGTTATCACCATACACATTTGCACGCACAATATTTTTTTGCACATGAGCTGAACATTTTGCACACAGACCGCAAACCCCTAGGGGAGGGGGAAACCTAGAAATTTGACTTGACCCAGGCACCAACTGTAGCATAGCCTTGTAAGTAATGATTATTGTGGTTATTATTATTATTAGTATTATTCTTAATTAATATGATTATGAAAATATACAGTAAAGAAAATAGTAAGATTGAATAGTGACAGAGAAAAGTAGGTCGAAAAAGGAAAGGAAAGGTGTAAAACTTTCATGACACGAGAACAAGACGCGGACAAAAGTAAACGGTGGAAACAGTGATAACAAAGCAGTGACTGGAAGTTGACACGAGTAAACAAAATAGAAAAGACGAATAGAAAAGGCAGATGCAATGAAAATCGAGGACACAAAAAAACCTCCGACAGGAAATAGCAAGATAATGACTTAGGTAAATAACAATTGTATAGACGGAGTTGACACTTGATACGCCTTGTGATGCGATTGCACACGGTTTTTAAATAAAGGAGCGACCAACTCGGCCAGCTGACCAATTAAATATTTAGAGGCGTGGACTATGGGACAATTGACTTACGACATATAAGTCATGGGTCAGTTTGAATGACGGACAATCAGAACGCTCATGGGAACCAGTGGACATCTGAAGGGCGGAGCCAAAATACTTATTGGTTAATCCACTAAGCTGCACTTGAAGATAAAAAGGAGACAGGAAGAGGACGAAGAAGGAAGGAGAAACGAAGTACAGGAGGAACGAGGAAGACGAAGAGACAGAGGAGGGATCCTGAAGACGGAAGAACTGACGAAAGAAGAACCAAGAGGAACCAAGAAGAAAGAAGAAGTAGAGAAGAGGAGACAGAGGACGGAGCCCCGAAGACAGAGGAACAAGGACGGTCAGTGAACAGAGACCTGTCCAGACAAGAGAAGAAGAGAAGGACAGACACACACCAGAGAAGACACGAGAGAGAAAGAAGACGTAGATAACGACAGTTGGAATAGACGGACAATTAGAGCAATATATACTCAAGTAAAGCAGTTTTGAAGAAGTAGTTTTAGGACAGACTGAAGCTGTGTTTCAAGTGATTCATGTGATATGAATATTTGTTACTTTGAAACTTCGACTACAGTGATTTAGTCGTGTAACTGATTGACCACGTGTTTCAGATGGAATATAGTTCAGAGTTTAGAATTCTCCTCTTATCAAATGTGTAGAATATTGTGAAATAGGAGAACATTGAGACATGCTGCATGTAGAGTATGATAGTTTGATACTGATGTGCTTCAACGACGAAACTAATGAAGATTATGTCATAGTGTATCTTAGTACAAGAGATGTTGTGAATTCTAAGTCGAAAATCTTATTTGTCAGAATTAAATGAATTCTGTAGAGAACATGTCAGCGGACTTGCTCCTCTCTGATTTAATGAAATGTAATAGTTGTGAAACACCGATGTGTTATGTTCAGAGAACCAAAGAACACTTCTACTATCAGTCATCAAGAATAATAGTTCAAAACTTGTCAATATTATACAACAACCGTCAGTACAGCGATGTTCAGAAAGCGATGTGAGCCAGCTCCACGCTCGATCGCCTCCTTTCCTTGTCCAGCTCCGGAAGTGGCGTGGTACCCACTCTACAGTTGGGTGACCGTATGGAAGAATAATGAAGAAAACGGCACCAATGTACAGAAGAATGATACCTGGCCCAGCGAAAGCGGTTCTTCTTTCTGAAATTGATTATTCGCTATTTCAGAGGGTTCTCCCAAATTCTTTTCGTTACATACAGGCCCTCACACTGACGTCACACAGTCCAGCAAAAGTCTGGCCTTCAAAATTAACATAAGAACTTTATTTAATGGAAACGCTCGACGACGACTGATGAAGTAAGGATGATGAAGCACGATCTCACAAATAAAATATACAACACTGTTCCCTAGGTAACTCTGTCTATTAACTGCTTTAAGCACAATTATTCCATAATTCATCATGTATTGTCAAGGGGTTGTCATACCTGCTGTGATATTCTACCGGAAGCTACATCTCACAGTGAATCTGTTGAATAAGCGTTCCCGTTTCAGCCGGGAAAAGTCTTCTTGATTGTTACACATTCGAAATTTATCATGGACGTTGTTGACGTTTCTGGTTCTGCTAACTGCCGGGTTCAGCCAATCACCGCGCCCGGCCTTCTTGAGACTCCATCAACCTTCGGTTAGAGCTTCTTGTTATTGTCAGTTCCGGTAGTTTCAGTCGTGTATTTCCATCTTCAAGTCTGCCGTCCCTCTTACTCCCTGCCTTGCAGGCGTCTATTTTATATCACCTCATTATGTCTCCTACTGATCTAACGGATCTACACAAATTGCATACTTTCTCGAACACACGTTGAGTCTCTGCGCAATTTCCTACATGCATTCCTTTATACCTAAACCGAATTCAAAGGGGGAATTACCGGGTGAGGATGATATATCTGACTCAGAACGTCAACATTCATGAATTATTTCCCTTTGCTAACTATACTTTTATAACTGTGGCACACGCTGCAGGAACACCAATCTCCGCATGGGAGAACAATGCCTTACCCACTGCGCCACACAGATGACCTAAATACATGTCAAGCGTGAAGAAACTTAAAAGGACAATTTTTGTTTCACATTCAACCCCCTGTCCACACATTCATATATTTATTCTCACGAACAGCAACATAGTCACTCTGAAAACAAGTTTCCTATCTGTCTGCTTATGCTATTAGCTTTGCATAGAGTTTTAGACATAGGGCAAGGTGAAAGGCCTAGGTGGCTGTCATGTTGTGTTTCTGCAGTGCGTCTTTCACCCCCATCTGTCCACCTTTTCCTTGGTTGTTATCGTGCACTATATCTAGATGTTTTCGAGTCGCAAGCACTTGCAGTTGGTTGTTCTGGATTTATGCGAATCAAATAACCAAAACCACACACCTCTGTGATTTTTCAATGTAGTCCCTGATAGGTTTTGTTGATAGGTTTTGTTCTCATCATTTGATTGAATGTTTCATTTCGCACTTGATCGCTTCTTGTCTTGTTTACCATTTTTTGAGCATTTCATCTCGCATGTTATCTTTCTGTCATGGTATTTGGTGTGTGTCAAATTTTGGTACGAAATCATGTCTAGGAAGTGGAGGTGGATTGGCCACACTCTGAGGTAATCTGGCACCAACATAGCAAGACAGGCTCTGACATGGAATCCTCAAGGAAACAGAAAACGAGGAAGATCTAGATTTACTTGGAGAAAAGCAATTACGACAGTGCTCAGAGACAAGGGGTGCACATGGAAGGAAGCAGAGAGTAATTCCAAGAACAGGGAAGACTGGAGAGCCTTTATCTGTGGCTTATGCACTCAAGGGAGTGAAAGGCGCTGATGATGATGATGATGATAGATTTGAACAACCATCTTCATATACCACAGTATCTTGAAACGCATTCTAGCTGTTCTGCCAGATGTTTCAATAGATGAATGCAGCATCATTTTTAGGTAAATTGTAACACGCTGAAATCTATTTCCTAAAACATTTCATGAAAATAAAACACTTCAAACTTGGGGGCCAGGGGCAAATGTCCTGGGTTGTTCTGTCCTGGCGAAGATTGTGTGTCATTTTGAATGTGTGTGTGTGTGAGTGAGGGGAGGAGTTGTTTGACGGATATATCCAGATACAGTAGACTCTCCCAGATACAGTAGACTCTCCCAGATACAGTAGACTCTCCCATATACAGTAGACTCTCCTAGATACAGCAGACTCTCCCAGATATACCAGACTCTCCCAGATACAGTAGACTCTCCTAGATACACCGGACTCTCCCAGATACACCAGACTCTCCCAGATACAGTAAACTCCCCCAGATACAGTAGACTCTCCTAGATACAGTAGACTCTCCCAGATACACCAGACTCTCCCAGATACAGTAGACTCTCCCAGATACAGTAGACTCTCCTAGATATAGTAGACTCTCCCAGATACAGTAGACTCTCCCAGATACAGCAGACTCTCCCAGATTCAGCAGACTCTCCCAGATACAGTAGACTCTCCCTTAACTGGACTTCAAGCAATCGGCAAAGAAAAAAAAAGTCGAAGAAATTAAAATTAAATAAAAAGTAAAATCAATGTATAACGGAAATGTAAGTTTAAACATGACGCGCCTCATTTTTTTTTTCAGGAAAGCTACATGCAAGTTTGTCGCCGGTGAAACATCAAATAACTGATGTACAACCAAAACCATCCACATCCACTTTTCCAGCTACATCAACATGAGTTCCTGATTATTCTGATGCGATGTCTAACATTACACTCTCTGTCCCTAATGTAACAGTCTTACGCGGGTGGGTGGCTGTGTGTGTGTTTTCTAAGTTACTTGTTGTTTAAAAAACAAAACATGATGTTTGTGAAGTTCATAAACTTGAAACTGCAGTTTAATTAAAATTACACACTGCGTTCACAAAGCTGTTTTCATAATAAAACTATGTCGCATTAAGTTAAGCTTGCCTTTATGTTGTCTTAGGATGTATACTGTCTCCTTTGCTTTTTGGAATTACAATAGACTTCATAATGAAAAAACGCTGCACAGGTAACACAGGTAGTGGCTGGGTACATGAGACCCAAATAGAAGATCTTGATTTTGCTGATGACGTAACTCTTATCAGTACCAATGTGAATCCCATGCAAGAAAAAACAGATAGTCTGTCTTCACTGGCTAGCAAAATAGGACTTGAAATTAACAAGGACAAAACAAAAATAATGAAACTTCCCATTAATCAAAATGGAAAAATTCACATAGAAGGGACAGATATTGAAGAAGTCAATCAATTTGCATACCTTGGCAGCTATATAGACCAAGATGGTGACACCAGAAAGGAAGTTAGAATTAGAATTGCAAAAGCAGCATCGATCTTCAAGAGTCTTGGCATTCAAAAGTTATAAGCACAGAAACAAAGTTAAGACTATTCAATTCAAATGTAATATCTATCCTCATTTATGCATGCGAAAGCTGGAAAACAACTAAAGAAATAGACAAGAAATTAGGCTCTTTTGAAAACAAATGCCTAAAGAAAATACTCTGCACCAAGTGGAACGAATTCAAGAACAATGCAGAGATAAAACAGATGAATGAACAACAACCAATCTCATGGGTAATCAGGAAAATGAGATGGGCATATGTTGGTCACTTGATGAGAAGAAACAGTCAGAGAATCCCAAAACAAGCTATAAAATGGAACAAACAGGCCAAAGAAAAAGAGACAGACCGCGTGAAACTCTAAAGAGGACATTGTTTAGAGAGGCCAAATTAATAGGCATAAAATCCTTTGATGAGGTTGAAAGACTCGTCGAAGATAGGAAAGATTGGCGAACTAACGTTCAAGCTCTATGTGACGTTAAACGGCACGGGAAAGATATAAGATATAAGATAAGATTATTTTATCTTAATTTGCTTTTAATTACCGTATTTCAGTATCAAGAGGACTGCGGGCTTTACCATGTCGACAGGGATCATGATCTGACGTGACCAACAACCTCGAACGAAGAAGAAGAAGAATAAGACGAAGAAGAAGAAGAAGAAGAAGAAGAAGAAGAAGAATCAAGTGAATACAGAGTTTACTGTATATTGTAATATGGGGTGGCGGCTTGGTTAGCTGAATTGTTAAGCGCTCGCTTTATTAATCCTGTGGTACTGGGTTAAGTCTCAGCAGTTGGATTCTTTTCTGGCACACCCACACACAGAGAAAAGATCCTTGGGGGTCCACCCAACCTTTAAAAATGGGTACCAGAGAAATCTGGGAAGTTAAATGCGACCAAACCTGATACTGACCATATTACATGTTCATGTGCTTAATGTCATGGAAGTACGATTCTAACACCATATCTTCAATATGCCTTAATGGCGTGGAAACGGGAATTCGTCTTTTTTATAGTATGGGGTATAGTATTATATAGGCGTATTTTCAGTATATCCCCAGGAGCATAGAGAAATGAAAAGAAGCACAGAGAGGGTCTTAGTTTTTAATTATAAAATGGCCTCTTGAAAGCTGAATTTTGTTTTCCTTGTTCATTGTGCCGAAAACTGAAGTTACCCTCGCTGTCTTGCAGATTATTCACACGTAGCTAGTCAAGCAGTTAGAGACTCATTGTATTTACCAATCCCCGTGGGTGCCAATTAACTGAAAGTCTGTTGTATTATTCTTTGAAAGCTAATCCTTTGTTAACATGGTATTGTTGTTTGGTATACAAAAAGTTTTAGCACTAGTGTGTATAGTTCGCTGGCAGTGGGAGGGTTGCCAATAATGGCAGGGAAGACTTTTTTTGTCTTTTTCTAATCTTAGGTCTTCAACAAAAAGTGGTAAAGTAAGGAAACACATTTTTGTAGGATTAGACCTCGAATAACGCGTAGACAAAGCACTTTAGTGAGACGTGACAGAAAAAAAAATCACAAGAGAATTACCTGGGTGTCACGATCCCTCGTGTCTACTGAACAGTTACTAATGACTATGCTTACAAACGCCTTTTTGGAGGTGCTAGTAGCTCAGTCAGTTAATACGCAGTTCTCTCGTGGCTAGACGGCAGTTTGTCCTACCGGAGTCCGTGTTCGAATCTCAGATAATTCTCTTGTGATTTTTCTTTCTCTCACGTCTCACTAAAGTGCTTTGTCTACGATTTTTTTCGAGATATAATCCTACAAAACTGTGTTCTCTTACTTTATCGTACTAATGCCTCGTTGTTTCCTTCATTAAAATGTGAAAATGGAAATACCCTCTGAAATTTAACCTTTATGGACACTGTAAACTGTAATCCGTCCAAAAATAACGGAGGAAGAAATAAACAAGATTTTTTTCCCCCGAAAAAGGTTACTTTTCCAGATTAAATTTCGTGGTGAGGTGGGGGGAAGGGGGGAGGGAGGACGCGACAAGAGCGGTTTAAACTACTGAATGTCTCGTGGGAGATAACTGTGATAGTAACTGCTGTGAGGCTGATACTAACAGAATAGAGTTAGTGGGAGGTGTATGATGCAGTACTACGAAAACAGGCAGGGAGAGGAAGGAAGAGTATTACGAAAACAGTCAGAAAGAGGAAGGAAGAAGTATTACGAAAACAGGCAGGGAGAGGAAGGAAGAAGTATTATGAAAACAGTATAACTTATATTGGTGAAACTGGCCTCAGACTAGGGGACAGCATACAGAAAAATCTGTACGATATCGCCCAGCATGCTTCAAAAACAGTCCCTAATCATTTCAATGGCTACAACCATAGAGGCAAATCTGATTTTCTGATAACAGCCATCAAACAATGTCACGCAGACGACACAAGCCGCCTGGCACTTGAGAACCGCTACACTCAGGAATATGGGACACTGGAACCACATGGTTTGAACTCGTTATTCAGCTACACATAATCTTCCATAATCTTACTCATTCTCACTTGTTACACATAGTTTAGTACCCTCACGCATCATCACGTTACTACTCCTCTAACACAACCATAATCATTCATTTCATCTTCTCCTAAACAGATTACCATCCTTTCCCTACCATCATATACTATCAAACATCACAAATCTCTATCCATTCACTACCATTATCTACTATCAAACATCACATCACATCATCATCACCATCATCATCACCATCATCATCATCATCATCATCATCGCCTTTCACTCCCTTAAGAGCACCGGCCATGGATAAAGGCTTTCTAATCATCCCTGTTCTTAGAATAATTCTCTCCTCCTTTTATGCGCATCCCTATCTCTTAACATTTTCTACACTCAACAATACACATTTTTTCCACCTTCAGAACGAACGCTTTAGTTACATAGTAACAGGTGCATATTGAATGTGCTCCCTGCGACATAAAGGCGACTATAATTCTGCACTGTTCCAAGAACTAAGATAAGTCATTTACAATTTTTCATTAATTTTTTTCATTTTTTATATTTTCGTTAACATAAAATTTATGGGAATCTATACTTTGTCTCCTCTCTCTGATTCTTCATCCTGTTTGTGCCAAAACGTCACAACTGTGTACTTGTTAAATAATAAAGCTGTTCCTATTTTTTTTCCTAGTTTGTACATTTTGGTATCACAGCTTTACTGCAGTGCTTTGTGTATAGTTGTATTCCTACACACTAATTTTTGTATGTTACGAAAACAGGGAGGGAGAGGAAGGAAGAAGTATTACGAAAACGGACAGGGAGAGGAAAGAAGAAGTATTACGAAAACAGACAGGGAGAGGAAGGAAGAAGTATTACGAAAACAGACAGGGAGAGGAAGGAAGAAGATTTACGAAAACGGACAGGGAGAGGAAAGAAGAAGTATTACGAAAACAGACAGGGAGAGGAAGGAAGAAGTATTACGAAAACAGACAGGGAGAGGAAAGAAGAAGTATTACGAAAACAGACAGGGAGAGGAAAGAAGAAGTATTACGAAAACTAGGCAGAGATAGGACGGAAGAAATATTACGAAAACTAGACAGAGATAGGAAGGAAGAAGTATTACGAAAACTAGGCAGAGATAGGAAGGAAGAAATATTACGAAAACTAGGTAAAGATAGGAAGGAAGAAGTATTACGAAAACTAGGCAGAGATAGGAAGGAAGAAGTATTACGAAAACTAGGCAGAGATAGGAAGGAAGAAGTATTACGAAAACTAGGCAGAGATAGGAAGGAAGAAGTATTACGAAAACTAGGCAGAGATAGGAAGGAAGAAGTATTACGAAAACAGACAGGGAGAGGAAAGAAGAAGTATTAGGAAAACAGACAGGGAGAGGAAAGAAGAAGTATTACGAAAACAGACAGGGAGAGGAAAGAAGAAGTATTAGGAAAACAGACAGGGAGAGGAAAGAAGAAGTATTACGAAAACAGACAGGGAGAGGAAAGAAGAAGTATTACGAAAACAGACAGGGAGAGGAAAGAAGAAGTATTACGAAAACAGACAGGGAGAGGAAAGAAGAAGTATTACGAAAACAGACAGGGAAAGGAAAGAAGAAGTATTACGAAAACAGACAGGGAGAGGAAAGAAGAAGTATTACGAAAACAGGCAGGGAGAGGAAGGAAGAAGTATTACGAAAACAGGCAGGGAGAGGAAGGAAGAAGTATTACGAAAACAGACAGGGAGAGGAAGGAAGAAGTATTACGAAAACAGACAGGGAGAGGAAGGAAGAAGTATTACGAAAACAGGCAGGGAGAGGAAAGAAGAAGTATTACGAAAACAGACAGGGAGAGGAAGGAAGAAGTATTACGAAAACAGGCAGGGAGAGGAAAGAAGAAGTATTACGAAAACAGGCAGGGAGAGGAAAGAAGAAGTATTACGAAAACAGACAGGGAGAGGAAAGAAGAAGTATTACGAAAACAGACAGGGAGAGGAAAGAAGAAGTATTACGAAAACAGACAGGGAAGGAAGAAGAAGTATTACGAAAACAGGCAGGGAGAGGAAGGAAGAAGTATTACGAAAACAGGCAGGGAGAGGAAGGAAGAAGTATTACGAAAACAGGCAGGGAGAGGAAGGAAGAAGTATTACGAAAACAGACAGGGAGAGGAAGGAAGAAGTATTACGAAAACAGGCAGGGAGAGGAAAGAAGAAGTATTACGAAAACAGGCAGGGAGAGGAAAGAAGAAGTATTACGAAAACAGGCAGGGAGAGGAAAGAAGAAGTATTACGAAAACAGACAGGGAGAGGAAGGAAGAAGTATTACGAAAACAGGCAGGGAGAGGAAGGAAGAAGTATTACGAAAACAGACAGGAGAGGAAGGAAGAAGAAGAAGTATTACGAAAACAGGCAGGGAGAGGAAAGAAGAAGTATTACGAAAACAGGCAGGGAGAGGAAAGAAGTATTACGAAAACAGGCAGGGAGAGGAAGGAAGAAGTATTACGAAAACAGGCAGGGAGAGGAAGAAGAAGAAGTATTACGAAAACAGGCAGGGAGAGGAAAGAAGAAGTATTACGAAAACAGGCAGGGAGAGGAAAGAAGAAGTATTACGAAAACAGGCAGGGAGAGGAAAGAAGAAGTATTACGAAAACAGGCAGGGAGAGGAAAGAAGAAGTATTACGAAAACAGGCAGGGAGAGGAAGGAAGAAGTATTACGAAAACAGGCAGGGAGAGGAAGGAAGAAGTATTACGAAAACAGGCAGGGAGAGGAAAGAAGAAGTATTACGAAAACAGGCAGGGAGAGGAAAGAAGAAGTATTACGAAAACAGGCAGGAGAGGAAAGAAGAAGTATTACGAAAACAGGCAGGGAGAGGAAAGAAGAAGTATTACGAAAACAGGCAGGGAGAGGAAAGAAGAAGTATTACGAAAACAGGCAGGGAGAGGAAAGAAGAAGTATTACGAAAACAGGCAGGGAGAGGAAAGAAGAAGTATTACGAAAACAGGCAGGGAGAGGAAAGAAGAAGTATTACGAAAACAGGCAGGGAGAGGAAGGAAGAAGTATTACGAAAACAGGCAGGGAAAGAAAGAAAAAAAATTCTGACTATAAAAAAATGGATAAAAGTAGGGGAAAAATGAACTAGTTATGAAAGACACCGATAACAACCCAATATTTGACCAGAATTGTATTTATCAAGAACAGCAGAAAGACAAAACAAGGAGATTTTTTTTAAAAACGTAGAAAAAAGGTCGAATGTTTACATTCAGCCTATATGAAATCTCAGTTTAGCTTTATGTTATTCTTGTCATGCGTGAGAACGGAACCTAGGTTCAAACCTAGGAGACTGTTGACTCCAAGATTCTTGTCTACCCACCTTCTGGCACCCCCAGCAACTGCTTGATTTTCTGACTTATAGACCTTGACTTTCTTCTGGGGCCGAATGACAGAGACAAGAATGAGAGCTCGAAACATGAGTAATCCCCTTTCTCCATATAAATTACCCAGACAAAGCAGGATATGTAGCAACTAACTTGCTTTTGTTAGAACAGAAACATAAAGATTAATACGTACGTGTTGTCTGTGTTAAATGAATATCTGCGTCCATCGGATCCGAGTCCATCCATTGTTTTCTATTCGAAAAAATATATATATAGTTAAAGGTAAAGGTAATCCTGTCATGTTTTAGAGTCACATAGGGATATGGTGTTAGTGCCCATATTTTCCTTGACCTGTCAGCACACTAGAGGGTGATATGGTCAGGCTGCCTTTCCTTCCCCAACTCCAGAAGAAGTCAGGTATCCATTTCTACAGTTTGGTGACTGGGTGCCTCCGGCCGGATACAAACCCCCGACCTTCGCCATGAGAGATAAGTGCACTAACCACTGCGCCACTCAGACACCAAGATATATATATATATAGGACGGTAAACACTTTCACTCTTGAATTATTTTCCATGTTCTTCCAGAATAAATTTGAATGAGAAATTTTAGTAGAAAGAAAATGAGAGGAAGTTTCTGCATAATTTAAAAATATGATTTGAGTCAGAGATGTGCTATTTTCTTTCATTTATCAGTCAGTCATTTGCGTGTCCCTTGCGGAACTTTGCCTCCCTAACAGCACTCCTGTAGGCCTCTCGGTTGTAAGCAAGATACCCTGCTGCTGATGCATCCATTTGCAGATCATCAACGATGTCTTGCAGCCATCTTCGCCTTGGTCTTCCTCTCTTTTTCCCATTATGTACACTTCCAAGATGGTCTTCTCTAGATTATCATGATGTTTAATGTGTCCAAAATATTTAAGTTTTCTCTCTTTGTTCTTTTTTGTGTCCGTGATATTTGAAGAAGTCTTCTGTAGCATTTACATTCAAAGACATTTATGTGTTTCTCAGCTGTTTTATTAAGTGTCCAGGTCTCACAGGCATATGTTGTGATGGGAAAGATGGATGCCCTTAAAAATCTTATTTTAGTAGTTCTGTCTGTTCCTCTCCACAGCTTCTTTAGTTGTTTTACTTTTTGAAGAGCAATAGATGTCCTCCTTTTAATTTCCCTCATTGTATCTCCATTATTAGTTAGTAATGATCCAAGATATTCAAAACTCTCCACCTCTTCCAATTTTTCCTCACTGATACATATTTTAGCTGCCTTGTTTGTTTTATCAGTTGTCATCAATTTAGTTTTCTTCTCATTAACATAGAGGTTTTGCTCTTCACTATTCTTGCGGACTGACATAATTAGTTTTCTCTATACCTTTCTGTGTTGTGGACAGTAATACTGCATCATCAGCATATCTAATCTCTGGTATTTTATAACATCCAATTGTTATGGCATCGTAATATTCTTTTATTTGTACATTACCTAAATATCGCTCTGAGCATTGATTTGAAAAGGCGTACAATATCTACCAACCTTTCCAGTGTTGTTTTGGAGTGACAAAAAACAAAAACAAACAAAAATAAATAAAAACAAAAACCGCCGTTCTAAATATGCAATATCTGTATGCTAACATAAAATCATCTCATGCAAAGCTGCTCTTAGTTTAAAACAAAAGACAAACAGACATAGGACATTTTTTTTCTGACTAATCTAGTGCATCGATTGCCATCCATCGTCCTGATGTAACCTGGTGGGTCCGCACATGTATGGACGAAAATTAGAGAATCGAAAAGAAACAGAGAAAGCGTTAGTTTTAGATGATACAATCAGCTCGTAAAAGCTGATTATATGTTGCTTTGTTTTGTTTTGTCTTGTTGCCTTATTCGGAACGCGTGAATTAGAGACGCTTTCTCTGTCTTGCGGAATAATCTCTTCACACGTAAGCTAGCAGTTCACAAAATCACAGACGGCTCAAGAAACCAATTGATGTACTTACATCATCTAATTCAAGCAACAGTCTTTGGACATGTCATGAGAAAACAGAAGTTAGAGAACCTGACAGCTGCTGGAAAACTTGGGAGAAAAAAACAACGGAAGATTGGAAGAAAAATATCTTAACCGTCTGATCAAACTGCCAATTGCAAAGTATAGCAACAGAATCTGGTTAGAAATGCAGTAAAAACTCATTGTAACGGACTTCTAGGAAATTGGCAAAGTAGCCCGTTATATCCAAAATCCGTAATATTTAGTATATATATATAGGAGTGCGGCCAGGACCTGCAGACATGGTCTGTTATTACTGAGGTTCCGTTATAAAAATGTGTCCCTTGTGACGGGATTTTACTGTATCAAAGACTGGTCAAAATAGAGATTTAAAGCTACCAAAGCTAATCGGCATAGAACTTGATTAATCGTTTCTGTCTTCATTACCTCCTTTAGGCTCTTATCATTTTGCCATATATTATTCTCTGACAATAATAATACAATGTGACAACAAAAATGCCTGTACAATATCAACATCACTTAAATAATACATGCAATATCATCAAATTCAGATGCAGGTAAGCCACAGTTACTTAATTATAGGAGTAAACGTAACTTTTTGAGTGAGAGAGTCTCAGAACTACAATACAAACGTATTGTTACCTGCAAGCTGTACAGTGGAAGTCCTCAAAGACTGCCTGGCGTGGAAAGATCTTATTAAATCTGTGCATTTTATAGGCCAGGTCTGAAAAGTGCCTCCCACGTTTCTATTCCCCCGTGCCCCTCCCAACAACTTTATAACAAGTCTATGAAGGTGTTAAATCCTATTATTTCTTTCACCTACGGAATTTTCTGTAAACTTTCTAAACGTAGCTGCCATTACATTTCTTTCAGATCTTACCACTTCGGTCTGCCATAAACCCACTGATTCTCATAACTCTCTTCTGTATTCTTCTCACCCAAGATCGTGCAAGGACTATATCCCTTCAACTTCTTCGGTTGCGAAGTTTATGTCCCGAGGATATTGATTTCTTTAATCAAGAAGTATTATGAAAACAGGGAGGGAGAGGAGGGAAGAAGTATTACGAAAACAGGGAGGGAGAGGAAGGAAGAAGTATTACGAAAACAGGCAGGGAGAGGAAGGAAGAAAATTTTACTATAAAAAAATGGAAAAAAGTAGGGAAAAAATGGACTAGTTATGAAAGACACCGATAACAACCCAATATTTGCCCAGAGTTGGATTTATCAAGAACAGCAGAAAGACATAACAAGGAAAAAACTTGAACTTGATATGAAGAAGGCTGGCTAGTAAAGAGGATTAAAGAGAGAAAACTTAAATATTTTGGACACATTAAACGTCATGATAATCTAGAGAAGACCATCTTGGAAGGGTACATAATGGGAAAAAGAGAGGAAGACCAAGGCGAAGATGGCTGCAGGATATCGTTGATGATCTGCAAATGGATGCATCAGCAGCAGAACATCTTGCTTACAACCGAGAGGCCTACAGGAGTGCTGTTATGGAGGCAAAGTTCCGCAAGGGACACGCAAATGACTGACTGATAAATAAAAGAAAATAGCACATCTTTGACCCAAATCATATTTTTAAATTTTGCAGAAACTTCATCTCAGTTTCATTCTACTAAAATTTCTCATTCAAATTTATTCTGGCAGAGCATGGAAAATAATTCAAAAGTGAAAGTGTTTACCGTCCAATATATATATATATATATATATATATATATATATATATTGGTGTCTGAGTGGCGCAGTGGTTAGTGCACTGATCTCTCATGGCGAAGGTCGGGGGTTTGTATCCGGCCGGAGGCACCCCAGTCACCAAACTGTAGAAATGGATACCTGACTTCTTCTGGAGTTGGGGAAGGAAAGGCAGCCTGACCATATCACCCTCTAGTGTGCTGACAGGTCAAGGAAAATATGGGCACTAACACCATATCCCTATGTGCCTCTAAGGCATGACAGTATTACCGTTATCTTTTACTATGTATATTTTTTTTTTCCAATAGAAAACAATGAGTGGACTCGGATCCGACGGAGGCAGATATTTACTTAACACGGACAACAAGTACGTATTAATCTTTATGTTTCTGTTCTAACAAAAGCAAGTTAGTTGCTACACATCCTGCTTCGTCTGGGTAATTTATATGGAGAAAGGGGATTACTCATGTTTCGCTCTCTTATTCTTGTCTCTGTCATTCGGGCCTCAGAAGAAAGTCAAAGTCTGTAAGTCAGAAAATCAAGCAGTTGCTGGGGGTGCCAGTAGGTTGGTAGACTGAAGAATCTTGGCGTCAACAGTAATAGGTTTGAACCTAGGTTCCGTTCTCGCACATGACAAGAATAACATAAATTTAAACTGAGAATTCATACAGGCTCAATCTACACATTCGACCTTCTTTCTACGTTTTTTTAAAAAATCTCATTGTTTTGTCTTTCTGCTGTTCTTGATCAATACAATTCTGGCCAAATATTGGGTTGTTATCGGTGTCCTTCATAAATAGTCCATTTATTTCCCTACTTTTTCCCATTTTTTAATAGTAAAATTTTCTTCCTTCCTCTCCCTGCCTGTTTTCGTAATACTTCTTCCTTCCTCTCCCTGCCTGTTTTCGTAATACTTCTTCCTTCCTCTCTCTGCCTGTTTTAGTAGTACTGCATCATACACCCCCACTAACTCTATTCTGTTAGTATCAGCCTCACAGCAGTTACTATCACAGTTATCTCCCACGAGACATTCAGTAGTTTAAACCGCTCTTGTCGCGTCCCCCCCCCCTCCCCACCACGAAATTTAATCTGGAAAAGTAACCTTTTCCGGGGGAAAAATCTTGTTTCTTTCTTCCTCCGTTATTTTTGGACGGATTACAGTTTGCAGTGTCCATAAAGGTTAAATCTCAGAGGGTATTTCCATTTTCACATTTTATTGAAGGAAACAACGAGGCATTAGTACGATAAAGTAAGAGAACACAGTTTTGTAGGATTAGATCTCGAAAAAAATCGTAGACAAAGCACTTTAGTGAGACGTGAGAGAAAGAAAAATCACAAGAGAATTACCTGGGATTCGAACACGGACTCCGGTAGGACGAACTGTCGTCTAGCCACGAGAGAACTGCGTATTAACTCAATCCGCGCTACCGGTCGCCGTAGCGACATTTCCGGTATCACGAGGCTACCGTATGATCGATATAGCGATAATTTTAATTCTAGAAAGCACTCCAATCCACCTTTTGCTTTTAATGTTAACTGGGCATGCCAGAAATAACCTTCCTCCTTTCTACTCAGCGTGATCGCCAGAAGCGGACATTTTCTAAAGCTGTGTTTTTATAGTTTGTGCAAATTTTCAAAGTATATCGTACTTTGGACACGCCCTTCGACTTGGCAGATTTTACTGAATGTACCTCCCGTAGCTCTAGACCTTTTAGAAAGAGTACAATAGCTTTTAGAGATATGTTAGCGACAATAACTGGTAGGAAAAGTGTCAGTACTGACGAGAAATCGAAATCTGACTGGTGTGATTCTGACAGTGATACTGATTCTGACAATGGTTCTCAGTCTGACATTGCTAGTAGTGTCGTAGAAAGTGACATTGACTGTCGTCAGTCATCACATTAGTCTGCACCATAACCAGGTCCTTTTCAGGGCCACCCAGTCAGCACATTAGTCTGCACCATAACCAGGTCCTTAGACCACCCCAATCTTCAAGAAGATTTTTCTCAAACTGGATAAAACCAAATATTGTTCTGCTTCTGTTTTTTTTTCCATTTGTGTAAAAAGTGATATTTCATGGAAGGAATTCATTTTATCTTCAAATTGTGTGTACCAAGTGGATATTTACAGCTCTTGGTCAGCAGACAATCATTAGTTTAGTGATTTAGATATTTTTGTTTTTGGGGTGGGGCCTAATATTTTGTCTAATTTTCTCACTAGTTATTTTTTCCTACAAAAACTATACATTTCTGGAACCTTCATTCATTTACATTTTTTAAATGTATATTTAGTACTTGTTAAACATGGAAATAATATTTTCAATTCACTTGTTCAACTATACCCCTCAATTTTCTAAACACCCGCGAATTTTACCCCGCACACAACGGTACGTCCGCGTTTTCCCGCTAGCACGGAAAGAGTTTTAACTGACTGAGCTACTAGCACCTCCAAAAAGGTGTTTGTAAGCATAGTCATTAGTAACTGTTCAGTAGACATGAGGGATCGTGACACCCAGATAATTGTGATTTTTTTTCTGTCATGTATCGCTAAAGTGCTTTGTCTACGCATTATTCGAGGTCTAATTCTACAAAAATGTGTTTTCTTACTTTACCACTTTTTATTGAAGACCTAAGATTAGAAAAAGCAAAAAAAAAAAAGTCTTCCCTGCCATTATTGGCAACCCTCCCACTGCCAGCGAACTATACACACTAGTGCTAAAACTTTTTGTATACCAAACAACAATACCATGTTAACAACGGATTAGCTTTCAAAGAATAATACAATAGACTTTAAGTTAATTGGCACCCACGGGGATTGGTAAATACAATGAGTCTCTAGTTGCTTGACTAGCTACGTGTGAATAATCTGCAAGACAGCGAGGGTAACTTCAGTTTTCGGCACAATGAACAAGGAAAACAAAATTCAGCTTTCAAGAGGCCATTTTATAATTAAAAACTAAGACCATCTCTGTGCTTCTTTTCATTCCTCTATGCTCCTGCGGACATATTGAAAATACGCCTATATAATACTATACCCCATACTATAAAAAAGATGAATTCCCGTTTCCACGCCATTAAGGCATATTGAAGATATGGTGTTAGAATCGTACTTCCATGACATTAAGCACATGAACATGTAATATGGTCAGTATCAGGTTTGGTCGCATTTAACATCCCAGATTTCTCTGGTACCCATTTTTAGAGGTTGGGTGGACCCCCAAGGATCTTTTCTCTGTGTGTGGGTGTGCCAGAAAAGAATCCAACTGCTGAGACTTAACCCAGTACCACAGGATTAATAAAGCGAGCGCTTAACAATTCAGCTAACCAAGCCGCCACCCCATATTACAATATACAGTAAACTCTGTATTCACTTGATTCTTCTTCTTCTTCGTTCGAGGTTGTTGGTCACGTCAGATCATGATCCCTGTCGACATAGCAAAGCCCGCAGTCCTCTTGATACTGAAATACGGTAATTAAAAGCAAATTAAGATAAAATAATCTTATTTTATATCTTATATCCTTCCCGTGCCTTTTAACGTCACATATCGCTCGCAAGGTAGTTAGCCAGTTCTTCCTATCTTCGGCGAGTCTTTCAACTTTATCAAGGGATTTTATGCCTATTAATTTGGCCTCCCTAAACAATGTCCTCTTTAGAGTTTCATGCGGTTTGCCTCTGTTTCTTTGGCCTGTTGTGTTCCAGTTTATAGCTTGTTTTGGGATTCTCTATTTCTTCTCATCTCGTGACCAACATATGTCCATCTCCTTTTCCTGATCACCCATGAGGCTGGTTGTTGTTCAGTCATCTGTCTTATCTCTGCATTGTTCTTGAATTCGTTCCACTTGATGCGGAATATTTTCCTTAGGCATTTGTTTTCAAAAGAGTCTAATTTCTTGTCTATTTCTTTAGTTGTTTTCCAGCTTTCGCATGCATAAATGAGGGTGGATATTACATTTGAATTGAATAGTCTTAACGTGACTTTTTTTGTTGTTGCTTATAACGTTTGAATCCCATATGTTCTCAAGATTCTTGAAGGTCAATGCTGCTTTTGGAATTCTAATTCTAACTTCCTTTCTGGTGTCACCATCCTGGTCTATGTAGCTGCCAAGGTATGCAGATTGATTGACTTCTTAAATATCTATCCCTTCTATGTGAATTTTTCCATTTTGATTAATGGGAAGTTTCATTATTTTTGTTTTATCCTTGTTAATTTCAAGTCCTATTTTGCTAGCCAGTGAAGACAGGCTATCTGTTTTTTGTTGCATGGAATTCACATTGTTACTGGTAAGATTTATGTCATTAGCAAAATCAAGATCTTCTAGTTGGATCCCATGTACCCAGTCAATACCTGTGTTACCTGTGCAGAATTTTTTCATTATGAAGTCTATTGTAATTCCAAAAAGCAAAGGAGACAATATACATCTTTGTTTCACACCTAAGACAACATAAAGGCAAGCTTAACTTAATGCGACACAGTTTTATTATGAAAACAGCTTTGTGAACGCAGTGTGTAATTTTAATTAAACGGTAGTTTCAAGTTTATGAACTCCACAAACACCATGTTTTTTTTTTTAAAACAAGTAACTTAGAAACACCCACTCATCCACCCACCTCGTATGACTGTTACAGTAGAGACAGAGAGTTTACTGGTTAGACATCGCATCAGAATAATCAGGAACTCATGTTGATGTAGCTGGAAAAGTGGATGTCGATGGTTTTGCGTGTACATCAGTTATTTGATGTTTCACCGGCGACAAACTTGCATGCAGGTTTCTTGAAAAAAAAAATGAAGCGCGCCATGTTTAAACTTACATTTCCGTCATAAATTGATTTTACTTTTCATTTAATTTTAATTTCTTCGATTTAAAAAAAAAAATGTTTTTTTGCCGATTGCTTGAAGTCCTGTTAAGGGAGAGTCTACTGTATCTGAGATAGTCTACTGTATCTGGGAGAGTCTACTGTATCTGGGAGAGTCTACTGTATCTGGATGTATCCATCAAACAACTCCTCCCCTCACTCACACACACACACACATTCAAAATGACACACAATCATCGCCAGGACAGAACAACCCGGGGCATTTGCCCCTGGCCCCCAAGTTTGAAGTGTTTTATTTTCATGAAATGTTTTAGGAAATAGATTTCAGCTTGTTACTTTTTACCTAAAAATGTTGCTGCATTCATCTATTGAAACATCTGGCAGAACAGCTAGAATGCGTTTCAAGATACTGTGGTATATGAAGATGGTTGTTCAAATCTATCATCGTCATCATCAGCATAATCAGCGCCTTTCACTCCCGTGAGAGCATAGGCCACAGATAAAGGCTCTGCAGTCATCCCTGCTCTTGGAATTATTCTCTGCTTCCGTCCATGTGCATCCCTTGTCTCTGAGCACTGTCGTAATTGCTTTTCTCCAAGTAAATCTAGGTTTTCCTTGTTTTCTATTTCCTTGAGGATTCCACGTCAGTGCCTGTCTTACTACGTTGGTGTCGGGTTACCTCAGAGTGTGACCAATCCACCTCCACTTCCTAGACATGATTTAATATCAAAAACTGACACTCACCAAATACTATGACAGAAAGATAACATGCGAGATGAAATGCTCAAATAATGGTAAACAAGACAAGAAGCGATCAAGTGCGAAATGAAACAATCAAGCAAATGATGGGAACAAAACCTATCAACAAAACCTGTCAGGGACTACATTGAAAATCACAGAGGTGAGTAGTTTTGGGCATTTGATTCGCATAAATCCAGAACAACCAACTGCATGTGCTTGCGACTCGAAAACATCTAGATATAGAGCACGGTAACAACCAAGGAAAAGGTGGACAAATGGTTTGAAAGACGCACTGCAGAAACATAACATGACAGCCACCTAGGCCTTTCACCTTGCCCTGTACGTATGTCTAAAACTCCATGCAAAGCTAATAGCATAAGCAGACAGATAGGAAACTTGTTTTCAGAGTGACTACGGTGCTGTTCGTGAGAATAAATGTATGAATGTGTGGACAGGGGGTTGAATGTGAAACAAAAATTGTCCTTTTAAATGTTCTTCACGCTTGACATGTATTTAGGTCATCTGTGTGGCGCAGTGGGTAAGGCATTGTTCTTCCATGCGGAGATTGGTGTTCCTGCAGGGTGTGCCACAGTTATAAAAGTATAGTTAGCAAAGGGAAATAATGTATGAATGTTGATATTCTGAGCCAGATATATCATCCTCACCCGGTAATTCCCCCTTTGAGTTCGGTTTAAGTATAAAGGAATGCATGTAGGAAATTGCGCAGAGACTCAACGTGTGTTCGAGAAAGTATGCAATTTGTGTAGATCCGTTAGATCAGTAGGAGACATAATGAGGTGATATAAAATAGACGCCTGCAAGGCAGGGAGGAAGAGGGACGGCAGATTTGAAGATGGAAATACACGACTGAAACTACCGGAACTGACAATAACAAGAAGCTCTAACCGAAGGTTGATGGAGTCTCAAGAAGGCCGGGCGCGGTGATTGGCTGAACCCGGCAGTTAGCAGAACGAGAAACGTCAACAACGTCCATGATAAATTTCGAATGTGTAACAATCAAGAAGACTTTTCCCGGCTGAAACGGGAACGCTTATTCAACAGATTCACTGTGCGATGTAGCTTCCGGTAGAATATCACAGCAGGTATGACAACCCCTTGACAATACATGATGAATTATGGAATAATTGTGCTTACTGCAGTTAATAGACAGAGTTACCTAGGGAACAGTGTTGTATATTTTATTTGTGAGATCGTGCTTCATCATCCTTACTTCATCAGTCGTCGTCGAGCGTTTCCATTAAATAAAGTTCTTATGTTAATTTTGAAGGTCAGACTTTTGCTGGACTGTGTGACGTCAGTGTGAGGGCCTGTATGTAACGAAAAGAATTTGGGAGAACCCTCTGAAGTAGCGAATAATCAATTTCAGAAAGAAGAACCGCTTTCGCTGGGCCAGGTATCATTCTTCTGTACATTGGTGCCGTTTTCTTCATTATTCTTCCATACGGTCACCCAACTGTAGAGTGGGTACCACGCCACTTCCGGAGCTGGACAAGGAAAGGAGGCGATCGAGCGTGGAGCTGGCTCACATCGCTTTCTGGACATCGCTGTACTGACGGTTGTTGTATAATATTGACAAGTTTTGAACTATTATTCTTGATGACTGATAGTAGAAGTGTTCTTTGGTTCTCTGATCATAACACATCGATGTTTCACAAATATTACACTTCACTAAATCAGAGGAGAGCAAGTCCGCTGACATGTTCTCTACAGAATTTCTTTTAATTCTGACAAATAAGATATCCGACTTAGAATTCACAACATCTCTTGTACTAAGATGCAATATGACATAATCTTCGTTAGTTTCGTCGTTGAAGCACATCAGTATCAAACTATCATACTCTACATGCAGCATGTCTCAATGTTCTCCTATTTCACAATATTCTACACATTTGATAAGAGGAGAATTCTAAACTCTGAACTATATTCCATCTGAAACACGTGGTCAATCAGTTACACGACTAAATCACTGTAGTTGAAGTTTCAAAGTAACAAATATTCATATCACATTGAAACACAGCTTAAATCTGTCCTAAAACTACTTCTTCAAAACTGCTTTTCTTGAGTGTCTGTTGCTCTAATTGTCCGTCTATTCCAACTGTCGTTACCTACGTCTTCTTTCTCTCTCGTGTCTTCTCTGGTGTGTGTCTGTCCTTCTCTTCTTCTCTTGTCTGGACTTCTCTTGTCTGGACTTCTCTTGTCTGGACTTCTCTTGTCTGGACTTCTCTTGTCTGGACCGGTCTCTCTTCACTGACCGTCCTTGGTCCTCCGTCTTCGGGGCTCCGTCCTCTGTCTCCTCTTCTCTACTTCTTCTTTCTTCTTCGTTCCTCTTTGTTCTTCTTTCGTCAGTTCTTCAGTCTTCAGGATCCCTCCTCTGTCTCTTCGTCTTCCTCCTTCCCTCCTGTACTTCGTTTCTCCTTCCTTTCTTCGTCCTCTTCCTTTTTCCTTTTTATCTTCCAGTGCAGCTTAGTGTAATAAGTATTTTGGCTCCGCCCTTCAGATGTCCACTGGTTCCCATGAGCGTTCTGATTGTCCGTCATTCAAACTGACCCGTTACTTACATTTCATAAGTCAATTGACCCATAGTCCACGCCTCTAAATATTTAATTGGTCAGCTGGCCGAGCTGGTCACTCCTTTATTTAAAAGCCGAGTGCAGTCGATTACAACGCGTGTCAAGTGTCAACTCCGTCTATACAATTGTTATTTACCTAAGTCACTATCTTGCTATTTCCTGTCGGAGGTTTTATTGTCCTCGATTTTCATTGCATCTGCCTTTTCTATTTTGTTTACTCGTGTCAACGTCCAGTCACTGCTTTGTCAAACACTGTTTCCACTGTTTACTTTTGTCCGCGTCATGTTCTCGTGTCATGCAAGTTTTTACACCTTTCTCTTCCTTCTTTCGACCTTCTTTTCTCTGTTGCTGTTCAATCTTACTATTTTCTTTACTGTATATTTTCATAATCATATTAATTAAGAATAATAATAATAATAACCACAATAATCATTACTTACAAGGCTATGCTACAGTTGGTGCATGGGCCAAGTCAAATTTCTAAGTTCCTCCTCCCCCAAATGTTCCCTCTAAGGGTTTGCGGTCTGTGTGCAAAATGTTCAGCTCATGTGCAAAAAAATATTGTGCGTGCGAATGTGTATGGTGATAACGTGTGTGTGTGTGTGTGTGCGTATATATACATATATATATATATACGTATATATACATATATATATATATATATACGTTGTTACTACACACTTTAAAGATGTGTACATTTAATAACAGGCTAGACCTGCTGTACTTTTCAGCAGTGGAAGTTTATCTGTCCGTTTATTTTAATTACCCGCTATTTCTCTGCTTGGCCACTTGCCTTGTCAAGGTCCTGCTAAAGTACTACAGAAACTACGAGATAAAAGACCAGTTGAAACATCCCGATCTGAAAGTCATATCTCAACAAGAAAGAAACAATAAAGTACCGTCTTTGTATTTTTCTTCATCGCAATTATAGCATGGAGTAACGTCTGGAAGTCTTTTTGTGCCGCCCCAACAATTTTGTGGGCGGTAGGTTTCTTACAGTGTCCGGCCGCGCAGCTTAGAGGGAACAGAGACCCCTCCCTATCCTCCAAACAAGAGCCAAAAAGGTACATGTTCCATTTCTTAATGTCCATCATTCATAACAATTTGCAAGTAATAAAGTAGTGTGA
This sequence comes from Achatina immaculata, assembly GCA_009760885.1. Lineage (NCBI taxonomy): Eukaryota > Metazoa > Mollusca > Gastropoda > Stylommatophora > Achatinidae > Lissachatina > Lissachatina immaculata. Next base: position 20,460,288 of record CM019712.1, read on the forward strand.
ACAGTGGCCTTGTACAGTGAAGGCATAAATTAACTAACTGTAGACGACACAGCAACACGAGTAACAAATACTTGACAGCAAAACGTTACTTTGTTATGCACTTAGTAACAGCATTCGACCCAGGTGAGGAAAACAACCGTAAAAATGGAGATAGCATGAATGACTGAACAGTCACAGGGGTTGGATGACTAATCAATCAGTCAAGTGTTGGGCTGACTAATCAATCAGTCAGCATCACTAACAGTAAAATGTTGATGTACACAACAGACAAAGTTAGCAGTTACCAAAATCCATCAACACATTTATTATGAGAAGCAATGAAGACGGGATTCTGATGAATGAGGAAGATGAACAATCAATACCAGACATGGAAATTCAACAATACAATAATACACAAAAGCATTCCGGCGAATGTGACTCCGCCACAGGAATGTACATTAATTCATTTGCATGTCCCTTGCGGAACTTTGCCTCCCTAACAGCACTCCTGTAGGCCTCTCGGTTGTGATTAAGATGGCCTGCTGCTGATGCATCCATTTGCAGATCATCAATGATGTCTTGCAGCCATCTTCGCCTTGGTCTTCCGCTCTTTCTTTTTCCCATTATGTACCATTCCAAGTATCTATGCATCTGTGGCAGGAAATTTAACACTCAACGTGGCATGAAGATACACAGAACGAAGAAGGGATGTGGTGGTTCCTTGCTGCCCAATACTCAACAGTGCACTGTGACGCCAGTCTCAGATAGGACATTAGAAGATCTCTGTCAGGATATAATCCACAGTACAGAGAATATTCAGGTTGAGTCAGGCATCAGGGAGGCAATGCAGCCCTCCGACGATACCAGAGACAAGGTTAACTTTCCACCAGCAAGTGCCAAAAGCATATGGGAAAACCTAGACGCAGGATTATGCAAAGAACTGGACAAACAGCTAAGAGGGAAAAACCTTGAGCAAAAGCTGGAAGCATTTGGTAACATCATATATCTTCACTGCCACAAAGAGTTTGGAACCAAACAGGCAAAAAGAGAAAAAGTGACACCAAGAAAGTCCAGAAGACAGAGGAAAATAGAAGCAATAAGACAGCAGAAGAACCATGCCCGGAAAATGTTCAAGAAGGCACATGAATCAGAAAAAGAAGGACTAAGACAGGTTTGGCAGCATCTAAAATCCCAGCACAATGCCATTTGCAGAGCTGAAAGACTATGTAAAAGGAAGAGGGAAACCAGATACGCAAGAGAGAAGTTCTACAGAGATCCCTTAGGATTTGCCAAGCAGTTATTTGAACAGCCAAAATCAGGTACACTGAAAGCAGGTAAGGAGGTGCTCGAGGAACATCTGAGCAAGACATACTCTGATAAAAATCAGCATACACCTCTCGAGCAGATGAAAGGTCTAGTGTGGCCCTGTGCACCAGGCAGCAAATTCCAATGCAGCCCACCAACCTTACAAGAAGTAGAGAGCGTTGTAAGGAAAGCTAAAGGCAAGTCAGCACCAGGCCCAAATGGCGTTCTTTACATACTATACAAAAGATGCCCCAAAGTACTAAAGAAGCTTCATAAACTCCTACGAACAGCATGGACCAAAGGAGTCATATGTAAAGAATGGAAAAAGGCTAACGGAGTATACATCCCCAAGGAGAAGAATTCCACTGAAATCAACCAGTTCAGGCCGATCTGACTTCTGAATGTGGAAGGAAAGATATTCTTCTCTGTGATGGCAAAAAGACTAACAACATACCTCCTAGACAATGGTTACGTTGATACATCCGTGCAGAAGGGAGGAATTCCAGGTTTCTCAGGATGTCTCGAGCATGCGTCAATGATTTGGGAAGCCATTCAGCAGGCAAAATCTGGAAAGCAAGATCTACAGGTAATATGGCTTGACCTAGCCAATGCGTATGGCTCAGTACCGCACCAGATGATATGGCTAGCACTAGACATGTATCATGTGCCAAAAGAAATCACAAATATGCTGAAAAGGTACTTCACAGGGTTCCTCGTGAGGTTTGGAACATCAGTATATACTACAAGATGGATCGAGCTCCAGGTAGGAATTGCAATGGGTTGTACAATATCTCCCATACTGTTCGTACTAGCCATGCAAGTAATCCTGAGAGCAGCAGAAGGCCCAAGATTCAGAAATGGATGTCAAATGCCACCACTAAAAGCATTCATGGATGACACAACAGTAATAACAACCAGTGAAGCACAGGCACGAAAGATGTTAAAGCGTTTGGACAGCCTTATCATATGGTGCCGCATGAGCTTCAAGCCAAAGAAGTCAAGAAGCCTGTCACTCATGAAAGGGAAAGTGATAGAAAGATCGTACACAGTGTCCAATCAAATAATCCCGACTGTAGGGGAAGAGCCAGTGAAGAGCCTTGGCAGAGTATATGATGCATCCATGAAGGACTCAAGTTTTGGAAGTGAATAAATCTCATTCATTTTCATTGTTTCATATCCTATAATACTTCAGATGTTTTCGATGCTATAATTTCAGGAAATTCCCAGTAGGGTAGGTAATCCTGTCATGCCTTAGCAGCACATAGGGATATGGTGTTATTGCTCATATTTTCCTTGACCTGTCAGTACACTAGAGGGTGATATGGTCAGTATCATGCCTGGCCACTGTTCTTTTCCTCAACTCCAGAAGAAGTCAGGTACCCATTTCTACAGCTGGGTGACTAGGGCACCTCTTGCTGGATTTGAACCCCCGACATTCGCCATGAAAGACTAGTGCACTAACCACTTTGCCACCATCACCTATAAATCAACCTACCTTCTTACCTCCCTGCCCCACTCAGTCTGTAAGTTATTTGCATGCCCCTTGTGGAACTTTGCCTCTCTTACAGTTCTCATGTAGGCCTCTCGGTTGTAAGCAAGATGCCCTGCTGCTGATGCATCCATTCACAGATCATCAACCATGCTTTGCAGCAATCTTCGCCTTGGTCTTCCTCTCTTTCTTTTTCCCATTATGTACCCTTCTAAGACTGTCT
>CM019712.1:20463383-20668383 GCA_009760885.1 Achatina immaculata
AAAGTACAAGGCAGAAAAAAAGCTTAACAGAATGAGAGAAGAAATACTTGTTTTTTTAAGACAGAGGTAAACAGAGAGTTAAGTACAAAATAATAAGATAACAGGAAAGAAACAAACAGCAACAAACAAAATGACCAACAAAATGTGAGAGAAATGAACTGTAAAGTACAAAAATAATAAGACACTTAATTCATTCATTCATTCATTCATTCATTTGCATGTCCCTTGTGGAACTTTGCCTCCCTAACAGCACTCCTGTAGCCTCTTGGTTGTGAGCAAGAAGGCCTGCTGCTGATGCCTCCATTTGCAGATCATCAACAATGTCTTGCAGCCATCTTCACTTGGTATTTCTCTCTTTCTTGTTCCCATTATGTACCCTTTCAAGATGGTCTTCTCTAGACTATCATGACGTTTAATGTGTCCAAAATATTTAAGTTTTCTCTTTTTAATCCTCTTTACTAGCCAGCCTTCTTCAATATTAAGTTCTTGTAGTATGGATATATTTGTTCTTTTTCATGTCCATGATATTTGAAGAAATGTTCTTAAGCATTTACATTCAAAAGCATTTATATGTTTGTCAGCTGTTTTGTTAAGTGTCCAAGTCTCACAGGCATATGTTGCGATGAAAAATCTTATTTTTGTGGTTCTGTCCGTTCCTCTCCACAGATTCTTTAGTTGTTTTACTTTCTGAAGAGCGACATATGTCCTCCTTTTAATTTCCCTCACTGTATCTCCATTAAGACACTACAACACAAGCAAAAATAAATGACAACAAAAGTAAAATAATGAGAAAGAAAACAGGCAGTGATACAATTAGTAAAGCTATACAGCTCTTACCAGATATGACACAGTCAGGTGTGTTGCATATTTCTCCTCCTGTTGCTGCTGATCAAAGATAAGATAGTAATAAATTCACTATCAACACCAACAGCATTCATTTCTATCAGCACTCTTTGCCACTTTTCATTCCCCACAACATCATAATTCTTCATTCCCCACAACATCATAATTCTTCATTCCCCACAACATCACCATCATTCACTGAAAAAATCATCACCATCATTCATTCCCAATATCATCACCATCATTCATTCATTCCTCACATCATCACCATCATTCATTCCCACATCATCACCATCATTCATTCCCCACATCATCATCATCATCATTCATTCCCCACATCATCACCATCATTCATTCCCCACATCATCACCATCATTCATTCCCCACATCATCACCATCATTCATTCCCCACATCAAAACCATCAATCATTCCCCACAACATCATAATCATTCATTCCCCACATCATCACCATCATTCATTCCCCACATCATCACCATCATTCATTCCCCACAACATCACCATCATTCATTCCCCACATCATCACCATCATTCATTCCCCACAACATCACCATCATTCATTCCCCACAACATCACCATCATTCATTCCCCACAACATCACCATCATTCATTCCCCACAACATCACCATCATTCATTCTCCACAACACCACCATCATTCATTCCCCACAACATCACCATCATTCATTCCCCACAACATCACCATCATTCATTCACTACAACATCACCATCATTCATTCCCCACAACATCACCATCATTCATTCCCCACAACATCACCATCATTCATTCTCCACAACACCACCATCATTCATTCCCCACAACATCACCATCATTCATTCCCCACAACATCACCATCATTCATTCACTACAACATCACCATCATTCATTCCCAAAATCATCACCATCATTCATTCTCCACAACATCACCATCATTCATTCCCCACAACATCACCATCATTCATTCCCCACAACATCACCATCATTCATTCTCCATGTCATCACCATCATTCATTCCCCACTCTTCTTCTTCTTCTTCTTCGTTCGCATTGTCTGTCTATATATGCAGTCCTGTCTCTTGGATAAATGTCACTGTTTTTTGTAACTCATGTATGGAACCATAGAGCTTATCTTCTTTAGTGGTTTCACTGGGCCAGTAATTATTTCTCAGTGTCTCGTAGTTGATGCAGTTCTGGAGGATATGTTCCACAGTTTGGGGCACCTGGGCACATGTACATAGATTAGTAGTACCAACCTTAAACTTTGTATACATATGACTTCGGAGTCGGCTGTGTCCTGTTCGGAGACGGAAGATGGTGACTTGTTCCTTTCTGTTTAGCATGTGATAGTCATCATGTGGTGGTGTTTGTGGCTTCCTGTAGGTTTTTATCATGCTTTTCTTCTGATTATAGGTGACTGGTATGTCTGGTTGCTCCATTTCAGTGCCCTCTTTAGCCAGATGGTCAGCTTTCTCATTGCCTGGTATCCCACAGTGGGAGGGAATCCATTGCAAAGTGACTCCATGTTGTAAGCCAATTTTTGACAAGGCATCCTTAAGGTCTGGTAGTTTGTTGCTCTGAAGAGCTTCCAGTACTGATCTTGCATCTGTGAGAATTACTACAGGACATGTATCAATTCTGGAGTCTGATAGCTTTTCAACTGCAGCAATAATTGCCCTAACTTCTGCATCAAAGTTGTTGCAGTATTTTCCAGTGGGTATGGAAATCTTGTCAATGGTGTTGTTTGGATATTCAATATATGCTCCTGTCCCTCCATTCTTTATGGCATTATGTGCAGATCCATCTGTATACACACGTATCCAGGTGTCACATGGATATTTGTCATCTAGAACACTAAGTGTGGCTGTTGATCTTACAAGACTGCTCTGCATCTCACCATTCTGCACACCTTTCACTTCAGTCTGAATAGTTATTTGTGTATAATCTGCTTCTTTCCATGGTGTATGCTCTGGTACAGATGATAATGGAGCGACTACAGTTGGAAGGTCAGGTATCAGCTTACGCATACGCTTGGCCTGATGAATGAAGCTGCTTCTTTTAAGCCGTCCTAATGCCAAGTTATTGAATCTCTCCTTCAGGGGATGGCTTACAGAGCTAAGGAATTTTTCTCCCATGGTCATGACCTTTGTGTCTCTACGTTCCTTTAGCGGTTGAACACCAACTATTTTCTGCATTTCTAATTCATTCCCCACAAAGTCACCATCATTCATTCCCCACAACATCACCATCATTCATTCTCCACAACATCACCATCATTCATTCCCAATATCATCACCATCATTCATTCCCCACAACATCACCATCATTCATTCACTACAACATCACCATCATTCATTCCCAAAATCATCACCATCAATCATTCCCCACAACATCACCATCATTCATTCTCCACAACATCACCATCATTCATTCCCCACATCATCACCATCATTCATTCCCCACAACAACATCATCATTCATTCCCCACAACATCACCATCATTCATTCCCCACAACATCACCATCATTCATTCCCCACAACATCACCATCATTCATTCCTCACAACATCACCATCATTCATTCTCCATGTCATCACCATCATTCATTCAACACACAATCATCATCATTCATTCCCAAAATCATCACCATCAATCATTCCCCACAACATCAACATCATTCATTCCCCACAACATCACCATCATTCATTCCCCACAATATCATCATCATTCATTCCCCACAACATCACCATCATTCATTCCCCACATCATCACCATCATTCATTCCCCACAACATCACCATCGTTCATTCCCCATAACATCACCATCATTCATTCCCCACAACATCACCATCATTCATTCTCCACATCATCATCATCATTCATTCCCCACACCATCACCATCATTCATTCCCCACACCATCATCATCATTCATTCTCCATGTCATCATCATCATTCATTCTCCATGTCATCACCACTCTTCATTCCCCATCATTACCATATTTCTGCCCATCATCACAGTTCTTTAAATTCTCACCATCACCACTTTTCATACTCATCACCACTCTCCATACTCATCACCACTCTTCATACTCATCACCACTCTTCATACTCATCATCACTCTTCATACTCATCACCACTCTTCATACTCATCACAACTCTTCACATCCCCACCATTCATCCTTCTTTATACCTCCACTATCATTATTCTTCATACCCCTAATATCATTACTTTTCATAATCCACTATCATTACTCTTCATACCCCCAATATCATTACTTTTCCTACTCCACTATCGTTACTCTTCATACCTTCACAATCATTACCTTTCATACTCCACTATCATTACTCTTCATATCCCCAATATCATTACTTTTCATACTCCACTATCATTACTCTTCATAACCCCCAATATCATTACTTTTCATACTCCACTATCATTACTATTCATACCCTCACAATCATTACTTTTCATACTCCACTATCATTACTCTTCATACCCCCAATATCATTACCTTTCATACTCCACTATCATTACTCTTCATACCCCCTATATCATTACTTTTCATACTCCACTATTATTACTCTTCGTACCCTCAATATCATTACTCTTCATACCCCCACTATTATTACTCTTCATACTCCTACTATTATTACTCTTCATACTCCACTATCATTACTCTTCATACTCCTACTACTATTACTCTTCATACCACCAATATCATTACTCTTCATACCCCCACTATTATTACTCTTCATACTCCTACTATTATTACTCTTCATACTCATACTACTATTACTCTTCATACCCCCAATATTATTACTTTTCATACTCTACTATCATTACTCTTCATACCCCCAATATCATTACTTTTCATACTCCACTATCATTACTATTCATACCCTCACAATCATTACTTTTCATACTCCACTATCATTACTCTTCATACCCCCAATATCATTACCTTTCATACTCCACTATCATTACTCTTCATACCCCCTATATCATTACTTTTCATACTCCACTATTATTACTCTTCGTACCCTCAATATCATTACTCTTCATACCCCCACTATTATTACTCTTCATACTCCTACTATTATTACTCTTCATACTCCTACTACTATTACTCTTCATACCACCAATATCATTACTCTTCATACCCCCACTATTATTACTCTTCATACTCCTACTATTATTACTCTTCATACTCATACTACTATTACTCTTCATACCCCCAATATTATTACTTTTCATACTCTACTATCATTACTCTTCATACCCCCAATATCATTTCTTTTCATACTCTACTGTCATTACTCTTCATACCCCCACTATTATTACTCTTCATACTCCCACTATCATTACTATTCATACCCCCAATACCATTACTTTTCATGCTCTACTATCATTACTCTTCATGCCACAATATCAATACTTTTCATTCTCCACTATCATTACTCTTCATACCACCAATATCATTACTCTTCATAACCCCACTATTATTACTCTTCATACCCCCACTATTATTACTCTTCATAACCCCACTATTATTACTTCATACCCCCACTATTATTACTCTTTAAATCCACACTATTATTACTCTTCATACCCCCACTATTATTACTCTTTATACCCCCACTATTATTACTCTTCATAACCCCACTATTATTACTCTTCATAACGCCACTATTATTAATCTTCATACCCCCACTATTATTACTCTTTATACCCACACTATTATTACTCTTCATACCCCCACTATTATTACTCTTCATAACCCCACTATTATTACTCTTCATAACCCCACTATTATTACTCTTCATACCTCGACTATTATTACTCTTCATACTCCGACTATTATTACTCTTCATACCCACACTATTATTACTCTTCATAACCCCACTATTATTACTCTTCATACCCCGACTATTATTACACTTCATACCCCGACTATTATTACTCTTCATAACCCCACTATTATTACTCTTCATACCCCGACTATTATTACTCTTCATACCCCGACTATTATTACTCTTCATACCCCGACTATTATTACTCTTTATACCCACACTATTATTATTCTTTATACCCACTCTATTATTACTCTTCATATCCCCACTATTATTACTCTTTATACCCACACTATTATTACTCTTCATACCCCGACTATTATTACTCTTTATACTCACTCTATTATTAATCTTTGTACCCACTCTATTATTACTCTTCATACCCCCACTATTATTAGTCTTCATACCCCGACTATTATTACTCTTTATACCCACACTATTATTATTCTTTATACCCACTCTATTATTACTCTTCATACCCCGACTATTATTACTCTTTATACCCACACTATTATTACTCTTCATACCCCGACTATTATTACTCTTCATACCCCGACTATTATTACTCTTTATACCCACACTATTATTACTCTTTATACCCCCACTATTATTACTCTTCATACCCCGACTATTATTACTCTTTATACCCACACTATTATTATTCTTTATACCCACTCTATTATTACTCTTCATACCCCGACTATTATTACTCTTTATACTCACTCTATTATTACTCTTCATACCCCCACTCTTATTACTCTTCATATTCCAACCTTCTTAAAAATCCCATAAAATCCTATATTTTAAACAACCTGAGCATGGAAATGAAAATCAGGAAATTTAACAATAATGTCCTACGTGTAAAACTTAAATATTTTGGACGTATTAAACATCATGATAATTTAGAGAAGACCGTCTTGGAAGGGTACATAATGGGAAAAAGAAAGAGAGGAAGACCAAGGCAAAGATGGCTGCAAGACATCGTTGATGATCAGCGAATGGAAGCATCAGCAGCAGGGCATCTTGCTTACAACTGAAAGGCCTACTGGAGAGCTGTTAGGGAGGCAGTTATTCAAGGGACATGCAAATGATTGAGTGACTGACTGTCCTAAGTCCGTTATTATACGGAACTCAGTGCTGGATAACTACCAAAAACTATAGAAAACGAACTGAATTCCTTCCAGACTAAATGTGTACATCATCATCATCATCATGTGCCGTGCCGACTGGCGTTGGCTATTATGCTTCTCCAGAGTATCCGATCCTTCATGCAGGCCATCAGCTCAGTTGGTGATCTCCTCTCACACCATCCCGTCAGACTGTCCAGTATCATTTCTCTTGGTCTTTCTCTTGATCTTCTTCCTTCTATTTTTCCTGTTGTTATAATATTTTCAATGCCCCCTCTTCTCATTGCATGTCCTATGAAAGTACATTGTCTCTCTCTCTCTTTTCTTTTTGACTAGGTTTTTTATCTCTCCAGCTCTTCTCATACATTCTTCATTAGTTATTTTTGCTGTTCAGGGGATTCGCAACATTCTTCTAATAAACCACATTTCTGCTGCTTCCAATGATTTTTGTGCAGACTTGCCTATTGTCCATGATTCACTTCCATATAACTAGGTAGGTTCAATATAACATTTTAGGACTCGTTTTCTAACATTCATTGATAAGGATGTGTTGGTTAATATGTTTCTCATTCTCTGAAATGCAGTCTTTGCTTGGCCTATTCTGTTCCTAATTTCTGTTCTGCATTTACCATGTGAAGTTATTACTGCTCCAAGGTATTTGAATTTCTGCACCTGCTTTATAAATAGTTCCATTTAATTTTATACTGCTTGTTGGTGGATTCTGTTTTTTAGATATAACCATAGTCTTTGTCTTTTTGATGTTCAAAGTAAGGCCTTTCTGTTCACTTTCTTTGGCCACTTTATCCAAGAGATTTTGCAGGTCTTGTTGGTTCTCAGCTATCAGTACTGTGTCGTCAGCATACTGAAGGTTGTTAATATTGTATCCTCCAATTTTTATGCCTGGTTCTGTGATGATTGTTCTTAGAATATTCTCGCTATACAGAGAAAAAAGGTCTGGAGATAGTACACATCCTTGTCGCACCCCTTGTTTTATAGGTTGATATTTTCCAATTCTATTTTCAACTCGAACTGCTGCTTCTTGCTGCCAGTATAGATGTTTTACAATCCTCAGGTCTTTGCCGCCTATATTGATGTCTTCAAACATTTTAATAATTTCATTATGATTCACCTTGTCAAATGCCTTGGTGTAATCAATGAAGCATAAGTAGAGATCTTTCTGTACTTCTAAAGCTCTTTCTGTTAGTGTTCGTAAAGTATAAATGGCATTGTGTGTTCCCTTTCCTTCAACAAATCCAAACTGTTCATCTGCTATTTCCAGTTTTATCTTTTTCCTTGTTCTTCTCATAATGATTCTCAGAAGTAGCTTCGTTATGTGACATGAAAGGCTGATAGTCCGGTGGTCGTCACATTCCTTTGCACCTGGTTTCTTTGGTATTGCTATAAACGTGGATTTAATCAGGTCACTGGGAATATAACCATTGTTGTAAATGTCATTCAGTAACTTGGTTATTATTTTTATTCCTGTCTCCTCTAGTGCCTCTATTTCTTCTATTGTTATATTATCAGGCCCAGTCGCTTTTCCTTTCTTCATGCATTTGATGGCATCTATGATTTCATCTTCAAGTATTGGTGGTCCCTCACAGTTTTCAGTATCTGGTGTTAATTCTGGTCTTTCTCCTCCATATAGCTCACTGATATACTCTGTCCACCTGTCCACAACGTCTTCTTTTCCCATTAATATTTTACCTTCTTTCGATTTCAGGCATCCTGTGGTATATTTTGTTTTCCTGCCTGTGAGTTCACTAATTCGTTTGTGCATGTTTTTGCTGTCATTATTATGAGAGTCCTCTATCTGTCTGCACTGCTCATTTAACCACACTTCTTTTGCTTCTCTGCATTTGCGTCTTATTTCTTTATTTATCTTGCTATATTTTTCCTCGTTATTTTTACTCCTCCTCCTCTTGTCCATCAGTCCTAAGATGTCGTCTGTCATCCATTTATTTTTAGGGGCTTCTTTTTTGGTGGTATTATCTCCTTAACAGTTTGGTGGATAGAATCTCTTAACATTTCCCATTGTTCATCTATACTATTTATCTTTGCTATTGCATTGTATCTATTTGTTATAATAACTTTGTATTGTTCTCGCAGTTCTTGGTCATTTTTAAGAAGTTCTGTATTCAGTTTGATGTTTCTCACTTTTCTGCCTGCTTTCTTTAGTTTTATTCTAACTTTTCCACAGAGTGGATCATGGTCACTATTGCAGTCAGCTCCTGGCATGGTTTTTGTTGTCAGTAATGCATTGCGGAATCGTTTGTTGATTAATATGTAGTCTATCTGGTTAAAAGTCTTTTTGTCTGGACTGCACCACGTTGCCAGTCTTCGAGGATGTTGTTTAAACCAGGTGTTTCCTACAACCATGCTGTGTATTCTTGCCCATTCAATTAATTTATAACCTCTGTCATTCCTCTCCCCCAGTCCATAGTCACCAACGATGTCTGAAGTTCTTCCTTTACCAACTTTGGCATTAAAATCTCCCATGACTATGGTAACTTCATGTGACTTTGTGTGTTTTAGTGCTGTCCCTATGTCATTATAAAATAGCTGTACATCTTCTTCAGAGCTTTCAGATGTTGGAGCGTACACTTGTATAATATTTATGTTTATTGGTTGTCCTTTCAGTTGGGCTAGCAGGACTCGGTCCGAGATGTTCAAATATCCTACAATTGTCCTTGCCGTTTGTTCATCAAATATAATTCCTACTCCTCGTTTATGTTTCTCACTTCCTGAATATATTATTGTATATTTATCTGAGTTTATCTTCCCTGCACCTGTCCATCTAACTTCACTTATTCCTAATATGTTGATCTTCATCCTTTCCATTTCCATCTTTACATTTTCTAATTTTCCAGCCTGGAATAAAGTTCTAACATTCCATGTTGCTATTTTGAACTTGTTAGTTTTGCCACCAGTAGCTTGATGACGATCTGGCCTCACCTATGGCTCGTGAGCTGCCCTACCGGACGAGGCTGTTCCAGAGGAACATCCATTAACGTCGTTCATGATGAATCGATTATTCTGTTTAAGCATAACTATTCTTGGGAATTACAACAGTGGTTTCCCGTTGCCTTCTGTCGGTTTGTGTACGGACTCTCCGCTAGCCTGTGAACTCCCTGTCCTACCCTCAAGGCAGCGGAAGCGAGAGGTTTTAAGGCGCCTCTGACCCGCCTGGTATTCCCTTCACTGAGCACCTGAGGCACTTTATAGGAGTAGTAGAGCCACCTACTACCCCACCTCGCTCTCTGAGTCTACCGCCAGTTGGTCCGCTCCTGCTTATTAACTCCTTATTCACAGGGATCCTCCATATCTGGAGGACTTTCACCATCCGCCACCTGTGACGCGCTGGGTTGGGGATGGTTGCCCCAGCTTTACCCAGGTACCTATGTGTACATAGGATTAAATAAATATTTTGGGCCAAATATCATAATAAATAACACTTTGCTAGCAGAAATGCGGACTACTTAGGAAAGACACTGGCGATGTTTGGGGCATGTAGTCCGGGTAACTAGAAACTCATAACATAAAAAAATAACACTGAAATGGACTCCTCCGGGAAACTAAAGGTAGACCAAAGGAGACCTGGAGAAGAACAAGAGAGAGAGAGGATGCTGGGTAATAGAGGGCTCATCCTGGCAAGAAAGACAGCAGTTTGTGGGGAAAACCTTCGTGTCTTGAGCACCTCAAGGTCCAGAGAGAGATATTTTAACCATAATTATCACTAATTTTTGTAAACACAATTGTCATATCATTTCTCTCGCCACAACTTATTTACATTCATCTTCTAAATCATGGCTCCTGCAGGTTTGCATTATAGCTATCTTATTTACATTCGTGCTCATTAGTCTGAAAGTGAGGACTGGACTTGTTTTTTTTATCTTACCTCTGTCGTTGTATTTGATGTAGTAGTGAGCAAACAGGCCAATAAAAACAGAGGTGGTGATGATAAACAAGATGAGCAAGGCTAGGAGACATCTTCCCGAACTTGATTGGAAAGCCGACCTCTTTTTGAACCTGGACACACACCCAAAAAAAATGTATAAACTAAGAAAAAAGTAGGAACAACTCACACAGTTGCAACGTTTCGGTTTAACTCCAGAAATTACAGAAACCGTAAATATCCTATTAAAAGATTCAAATTTCCGAGCCCTTTGAAGACATCTATTTGTCCAGTCAACACTGAAAGCTAAACGAATGAGACAACACAAGACATAATGTAACTGTAGCATGTCTTTGCTGCAGTGAGTTCGTGTATAGTTATATACTTAGTTTTTTTTCTCTCCTATATTAATTATTTGTACAAAAAATGGATCATTTTCAAAGGTTTGGCTGAACGTTAACCTAAACTATTATGCTAGAATACATTTTTAATGGAAATAATAATAAACTAGAATGGGCTTTGAAGATTGTTGAAACAGTTTTCATGGACCCTCAAATGTCGACTTTACTTTGTGACACTTGGTAGGAATAGCTTGTAGCATATATATTACCTACCCACTCTCAACACACACAGCCCACACAAAATAAATGATACGAATTTTAAAAAAACCGCTTTATACACAATGAATATTGTAGAATGTATACCATAGCGCATTATGTAAAAATTAATGGCAGCTACATAATAAAAGAAAAAAGGATGAAATAACAGTAGCCATAAAACCAGCTGGTGGTGTGACGTGCAGGACGCTCGTATGATGAACCGTTTTTATTTTTTTTTAATAACACATTTATATTGTAGCCAATGTTAGCTCTTATCACGCATATTCTTGTTGAATGTTGTGCCAAGTTATTATGATAACGGTCGCAGCACTTGATGACAGTAGCTGCCATTCGTGGATTGTCTAATCTTTCTTGGGCACACATAATAAGATGGGGTGATGCACTTCTATAAAGCTGCATTATCTGGCTTTTTTAGTAACCTCCCCGCTAAGAGGGACATAATTACATACCTCAATTGTCAGGCTGCTGTGCCACAACCTGCTGTCACGGATTACTCTTACAATGTGAGTAGTTCTTAACCATTTTAAGGCAACAGTTAAATGGTTTGGCCACATTACACAGTTACCACCAGACAGTCCAGCGCAGAAAATGTCCGCACTAAGATTTGTAGGTAACAGAGGAAGAAACCGCCCACGCAAGAAATGGAGGGAGGAAATGACAGAAACCTTAAATATCCCGTCATACGAAGCAAATTCCCGAGCCCTAACCAAGACGTCTATTTGTCTCGTCAACACTGACAAGTATAAGAGGAAGGAGATAAGACAAGATATAATGTAATTGTCATTCATTCATTCATTCATTCATTTGCATGTCCCGTGCGGAACTTTGCCCCCCCCTTCCATATATATATATATATATATATATATGGCTCTCTGAGTGGCTAAATGGTTAGTACACTGGCGAAGATCGGGGGTTCGAATCCGGCCGGCGCCCCATTCACCCAGCTGTAGAACTGGGTACCCGACTTCTTCTGAAGTTGGAGAAGAAAAGGATGCCAGCCGTGATTATGACCATATCACCCTCTTTGGCACTAACACCATATCCCTATATGCCTCTAAGGCATGAGAGGATTACCTTTACCTGTTTTCCCTGTATATATACGAGGTATAACGTCTGAAGATGATCTAAAAAGCTTTAGACCAATCTCACTGACTTCCATCATTGGTAAGCTACAAGTTCCAGGCAGGCTTCTGAAAAGGGTCAAGAACCGAAGACCAGCTAATTCTCTTCACACCCAAAAAAGTGAAAGACAGTTTTTTTTTACACAAGAGGAACTCTGTAGCTGCCTTTGAAGACTTCCAGCAGGCACATGACAGGGCCTGGCGAAAAGGCTCTTATATATATATATATATCCTACATCTTACAATCTTCCCGTGCCGTTAAACGTCACATAGGGCCCGCATGATAGTTCGCCAAGATGTCCTGTCTTCGGCGAGTTTTCAATCTCATCAAGGGATGTTATGCCCACTGAATCGGCTTCTCTAACAATGTCCTCTTTAGAGTTTCACGTGGTCGACCTCTTTTTCTTCGGCCTGTTTTGTTCCATTTGGTAGCTTGTTTTGTGATTCTCTGATTGTTTCTTCTCATCACATGACTGACATATGTCCATCTTCTTTTTTCTGATCAGCCATTAATAGGTTGTTGTTTGCTTATGTGTCTGATCTCTGTATTGTTCTTGAATTCTTCACTTTATACCAAGTATTTTCCTTAGGAATTTGTTTTCAAAAGAGTCTAATTTCTTGTCTATTTCTTTAATTGTTTTCCAGCTTTCACGTGTATAAATGAGGGTGGATAGTGCATTTGAACTGAATAATCTTAACTTGGTTTTTGTGCTTATAGCTTTTGAATTTCGTATGTTCTCAACATGCGTGAACTGCTGCTTTGACAATTTGAATGTTAACTTCTTTTCTGGTGTCACCATTGTGGTCTATGTAGCTGGTGAGATATGCAGAAGGGTTTACTTCTTCAACAGCTGTTCCTTCTACGTATATTTGCCCTTCGTCATTAATGAGAACCTTCATTATTTTTGCTTTATCCTTGTTAATTTCAAGTCCTATTTTGCTAGCCATTGAAGACAGGGTATCTGTTTTTACTTGCATTGATTTCATATTGTCGCTGATAAGAGTTATGTCATCAGCAAAATCAAGATCTTCCAGTTGGGTCTCACGTACCAATCAGTGCCTGTTTTACTTTTGCAGCATTTTTTTCATTATGAAGTCTATGACAATTCCAAAAAGTAAGGGAGATAATATACATCCTTGTTTCACGCCTGTTTCAATCTCGAACCATTCACTCATTCCTTCGCCTGTATTGACTGCACAAACATATCCATTGTAGAGGTCACTAATGATGCTCACAATCTTAGATGGTATTCCATATAGACTTAAAATTCTCCATAATGAATCTCTGTGTATGCTATCAAAATCTATGAAGTTCAGTATTAATGGTTTCTGCTTGTCAATATGTTCTTCAAGTATTATTCTTAGAGTAAAGATGTGGTTGAGACAGCTTCTCCCTTTTCGAAATCCTGCCTATTCTTCTCTCATTGCAGCATCCACTATATCTTTATCTATATCTATTTGGAATAACTTTGCAAAATACTTTTGACGCAACTGATAGTAAGGTTACTCTTCTCCAGTTGGTGCAATCGCTAAGGTTGCTTTTTTTTGGTATTTTAACAATGAGTACTTTTTTCCAATATATATATATATATATCTTATATCCTTCCCGTGCCGTTAAACGTCACATCTTATATCTTATATCTTATATCCTTCCCGTGCCGTTAGACGTCACATAGGTCTCGCAAAGTAGATCGCCAATTTTTCATATCTTCGGCGAGTCTTTCAACCTCATCAAAGGATTTTATGCCTGTTAATTTGACCTCTCTTAACAATGTCCTCTTCAGAGTTTCACGTGGTCTGCCTCTTTTTCTTTGGCCTGTTGTGTTCCACTTGATATATATATATACATACATATGCGAAAATGTAAATATGTTAATTAAAAACTGGTTAGCTGAGTGGTTAGGCGCTCAGTTTACTAATCAGTTGGTACCGGGTTCAGTCCCAGCAGTGGGATTTTTTTGTCTGGTACACAGCAAAAAGAGCCCCGGGTTCACCCAACCTCTAAAAATAGGTAGCAGAGAAATCTGGGAAGGTAAAACGGTTAGGCATGATACTGACCACATCACACTTTCATGTACCGAAAGTCACGGAAAATACGGGCCTAGCACAGTATTCCCCAATATGCCCTAATGACATGGAAACGGGAATTTTATTTTACTTTTTTCTTTTAAATGGAATAATTTATAAACTGAATGAATCACATTATAAATCACATGTACTTCTTGAGTTTATATAGCCATAGGATCCTTCATTTCTTTACGTATTGTTCATACGGTTTTTTTTCCTGTTCAGCTACTGCTTTAGTACGTACATTTGATCTGGGCAAAGTCATGCTGTCTTACAATCAGTTCACAACTTGTCATTTTGATAATTGTACGAGAGTCAGTGATTGTGTGAGTGTCACTTTAACCGTTTTATCTATTCGCTGGAAGGAGATGTAGGTTTGAACAAGGGAAGGAACTTTAAGTGGTTGGTGGTGGTTATGGGGAGGTAAGCAGAGGTTATCGTTCAGTTTTAGTATAAGATTCAAGTGCCGTGCCGCGTGGCGTAGGCGATCATTTCTCTGCACAATTCCCTGTCTTTTGAGTTGATTATGAGATCCGCCAGTGACTTTCTTCCTAGCCACACTGACAGCCCATCCAGTAACTTCTCTCTCTCTCTCTCTCTCTCTCTCTCTCTCTCTCTCTCTCTCTCTCTCTCTCTCTCTCTCTCTCTCGTAAAAGCGTAAATGTTATATTTTATTTTATGTCTCTCAGCTTCAATGTTAGTTATGTTTGTTATATGAACAGCATATTTGTAGAATGTCTGGAATAGAGTGAAAGATGTATGATAAAGGGCAGAATGTCAGACGGGCCTGCGTGCCCAATTCTTAACCCTTTTGAAATAAAGATCAATCAATCAATCAATCAATCTCTGTGTGTGTGTGTTCCTTTGTCTCTTCTTCCCTCAATTTTTCCAATTGCTACAGTGTTTCAATTTTCCTCTTCTCAGGAAATGTCCTATAAATCTCGCTTGTCTGCCTCTGATCTTTGCTATAATTTGCCTTTTAACTCCAGTCTCTCCTAAGACTTCTTCGTTGGTTTTCCTGGCTCCCCATGGTACCTTCAACATCCTTCATATAAACCACATCTCCATTGCCTCCATTTCTCGCTGTACTCTTTTATTCATAGACTATGCTTCACACCCATAAAATAAAATTGGCTCGATGTAACATTTAAGTATTCGGAATCCATTGATACGGATCTGTTGCACAAGATGCGTCTCATAGTCTGGAATGCTGACTTGGCCTAAGCAAGTCTATTTTTTATTTCATTGTGACATTTCACATCAGCTTTATAATCGTTCCGAAGTACTTGAATCTATCAACTTGTTTCAGTTCTGTGCCATCAATGGTAGTGCTACATTTTGGTTGTATTCTTTTCTCTGAGAAAGAAAAGTTTTCAGTCTTCCTTTTGTTCAGGCTGAGACCTTTATTTTTACTTTCACGAACCACGACACCCAGAAGAACCTGTACTTCACATTTAGCAATCAGGACTGTGTCGTCTGCATATCTTAAGTTGTTAAGGTTGTACCCGCCAACTGATATTCCTGGCATATTCTCTATACATCGAGAAATATAGAAATATAGAGAATAAGATTGAGAGAGTAAAAAAAAAACGTATATAAACGAAAGTTGTAGATAGTAAGAAGAACACGTATAAATTAAGAACATACAACTGTCTAGTATTTCACCAAATGTCTCTGCAAAGAACACATTTAAAAATAAAAAACAACAACACAACACACCTGATAAATACAGCAAAAACGAACAATAAAACCTAATTATAGCATGTTTTAGATCCTCCGCGTAGGAAGGTCTGCCACGCTGGATACAGGAAGCGCAAATTAAAAAACAGGTGACTGGGTAAGAAACGATTGAAAGAAACAATAACAAAGAATTCCGCTGTCAAATAACATGACATCATGCACTTGATGGCACCGAACTACTATGACCCAAAGAAAGCCAGCCAGATGCCTTAGGCAAAAACGAAAGTGAGAAAACAATATGGGTAGAGGGGTGGATGATGGAATATCCAGAATGAATTGGAATTGAAAAAACAAGACTGTTCGCTCTGGATGTCCCAACAAGAACGCTATCAAATACTCCCGGCAAGTAGAAAATAGGGATAGAAAAAGACTAGAGAATAGGGATAGAAAAAGACTAGAGAATAGGGATAGAAAAAGACTAGAGAATAGGGATAGAAAAATACTAGAGAATAGGGATAGAAAATACTAGAGAATAGGGATAGAAAAAAACTAAAGAATAGGGATAGAACAAGACTAGAGAATTGGATTAATATTAATAATCTTAATTCATTCTTGTCAGAAATGAGAAAATAAAGCCAAATGAGTGAATTTCAAACAAGAAAAAACATGGCATAAAGAGCAGGAAAGTGACAACAGACAAGGAAGCCAAACAGGTAGAAGTGTGGAGTCTAAAGAAATCAGAAATTATTGTTAATATCTGCTGGGGTGGAGACAGCAACCACATGAAATAAGACTCTGTTCTAGAGTTTTTTCAAGACTGTTTATCAGAAGAGCAAAAGCGGATTGCAGAAACAGAAATGCCCCGTTTTCCTTGGTGATCCTGTTGATAGAAATGGTTGGCAATTAGTATCAGTGTCTCCTTAGATATGTTGTTCAAATGTTGGTGAAATCGATGTACTAAACGTAAGCCAGTCTTTCCTGTTTACGAAGTTGATCCAAATGAAAATCTAAAAGTTGCGATAGAAATTCCAAGCACTGCGTCCCACTGTCATGTAAGGTGACATGATCATTATTTAAGGAACGTCTGGCTTCACGACGCTACAAGCTACATGACATCACAGTGTCCATGCAAAGATGGCCGCTCTTCTAGAGGCGTGCATGAAAATGTAATAACTTTCTGTTGTTGTTGTAATTGTTGCTGTTGTTAGTGAATGTGTTGAAGCTCTAGAAATCTATCGGTGAATAAAAGTTCAATATAGTGATGGAAGTCTGTCATTGCAACAAGTTTCTGGATGGAGTGCGAAGTTCTGAAATGGTCCGTGTCCTGTAATTTGACTCTCTTTGTCGAGGTCAGGCCCACCGAGCTGTGAAGTCAGAGTCCACTGCAGCAGCTAAACGCATTGTGATGGAAAATCGTCGAGTAGCGGAGAATGAAACAACTGCAGTTCTGAATATCAGTCGCAATTCACGTCATCCATGACGTGTAAAGTAAGAAATAACTGCAGTTCTGAATATCAGTCGCAATTCACGTCATCCATGACGTGTAAAGTAAGAAATAACTGTAGTTCTGAATATCAGTCGCAGTTCACGTCATCCATGACGTTTAAAGTAAGAAATAACTGTAGTTCTGAATATCAGTCGCAGTTAACGTAGTCCATGACGTATAAAGTAAGAAATAACTGTAGTTCTGAATATCAGTCGCAGTTCACGTCATCTATGACATGCTGAAGTTCAACAAAGTGTCATAGGGAAAGTGAGTGCCAAAGCACCCGACTCCAGATTTCAAAGGATGACGTAATGCTGTCAAAGAAATTTTTTACAATGCTTTGAAGCAGACGATGATATTCTGACCAGGAAAGAATTGTTACTGGAGATTGAATCTTGAGTTCACTACCGTCATCTGAAAACTTGCAGAGTTAAAGAGAAATAACACCACAAATCGTAACTAAAACTCGCAGTCAGCTATCTGCAGGGAAGATGATGCTGACTGTCTCTTGGAATTAACGAGGAGTTCTTTTGGAGGACTACACGCCCCGGTGGAAAACCGTCACAAGTAAAACATATTCAAGTCTTCTCAAAAACCGTTTGACCTGCGGTAATATCCAAAGAACGCGAACTTCTGATACAGGTGTCTTGTTGCAACATGGCATTGCTTGACCCCACGCTGAGACCGTGCACACATGTGGAATCATTACGGATTTGCATTTCGAGTGTCTTCCACGTCCAGCTTATTCATCTGTCCTCACCCCGAGTGGACCACTCAAAGAGGAATTGTGTGTGTGTGGGGGGGGGGGGAGGAAGAGAGGAGGAATACTTTTCAGGTCAGAAGAAAAGGTGCATGAGTGGCTGGGCACTCGATCAAAAGATTTTAAGCTCTGGAGGACTTGCACTAAGTGTAATGGACAGTATGTAGAGAAATGAGTATATTTTGGGTAAATATATAATGGGAAAAAAATTAAGGTTTTCACTTGAATCATCCTTGTACTTCGTGTCGCATTGCTTGTACGAGGGTCATACCGAAAGTCATGAGCACAATTTATTTTTAAATCAGAATTTATAGATAGAGAAAATAAAAATGTATCACCTTAAACTGCATCCTTTTCTTCACTTTTCAACATAACCTCCATTTCTCTGCACACATTTTTCCCATGGCTCTGCAAGTTTTAAAATACCCTCCCGGTAAAATTCCGTTCCAGCTGACCGAAGGCACAGACTCACTGCTTTCTGGACGATCTCTCCTGTGTCGTAGTGACGGCCTCGCTTTTGTTCTTTTACAGAACCGAAAAGATGATAATCACTGGATGCCAGGTCGGGGCTATAGACAGGGTGTGGAAGAACTTCCCAGCCTTTTTTCCGAATTTCCCCAGTTGTCCGGCGAGCAGAGCGAGGCCGAGCGTTATCGTGGTGCAGGATGACTTTCTTTCCAGGGCGTTTATCACGCATTGTACGACTGAGCTTCTTAACTCAATCCGCGCTACCGGTCGCCGTAGCGACATTTCCGGTATCACGGGGCTACCGTATGATCGATATAGCGATAATTTTAATTCTAGAAAGCACTCCAATCCACCTTTTGCTTTGAATGTTAACTGCACATGTCAGAAATAACCTTACTCCTTTCTACTCAGCGTGGGCGCGCGAAGCGGACATTTTCTAAAGCTGTGTTTTTATAGTTTGTGCAAATTTTCAAAGTATATCGTACTTTGGACATGCTCTTCGACATGGCAGATTGAATGTACCTCCTGTAGCTCTAGACCTTTTAGAAAGAGTACAATAGCTTTTAGAGATATGTTAGCGACAATAACTGGTAGGAAAAGTGTCAGTACTGACGAGAAATCGAAATCTGACCGGTGTGATTCTGACAGTGATACTGATTCTGACAATGGTTCTCAGTCTGACATTGCTAGTAGTGTCGTAGAAAGTGACATTGACTGTCGTCAGTCATCACATTAGTCTGCACCATAACCAGGTCCTTTTCAGGGCCACCCCAGTCATTACATTAGTCTGCACCATAACCAGGTCTTTTTCAGGACCATCCCAATCTTCAAGAAGATTTTTCTCAAACTGGATAAAACCAAACATTGTTCTGCTTCTGTTTTTTTTTTTTCATTTGTGTAAAAAGTGATATTTCTTGGAAGGAATTCATTTTATTTTTAAATTGTGTGTAACAAGTGGATATTTACAGCTCTTGGTCTGCAGACAACCATTAGTTTAGTGATTTAGATTTTTTTTTTTTTTTTGGGGGGGGGGGGGGTGGGCTAGTATTTTGTCTAATTTTCTCACTAGTTATTTTTTCCTACAAAAACTATACATTTCTGGAACCTTCATTCATTTACCTTTTTCTTAAATGTATATTTAGTACTTGTTAAACATGGAAATAATATTTTCAGTTCACTTGTTCAACTCTACCCCTCAATTTTCTAACCACCCGCACACAACGGTACGTCCGCGTTTTCCCGCTAGCACGGAAAGAGTTTTAACTGACTGAGCTACTAGCACTTCCAAAAAGGTGTTTGTAAGCATAGTCATTAGTAACTGTTCAGTAGACACGAGGGATCGTGACACCCAGGTAATACTCTTGTGATTTTTTTTTCTGTCACGTCTCGCTAAAGTGCTTTGTCTACGCATTATTCGAGGTCTAATCCTACAAAAATGTGTTTTCTTACTTTACCACTTTTTGTTGAAGACCTAAGATTAGAAAAAAGCAACAAAAAAAAGTCTTCCCTGCCATTATTGGCAACCCTCCCACTGCCAGCGAACTATACACACTAGTGCTAAAACTTTTTGTATACCAAACAACAATACCATGCTAACAACGGATTAGCTTTCAAAGAATAATACAATAGACTTTGAGTTAATTGGCACCCACGGGGATTGGTAAATACAATGAGTCTCTAGTTGCTTGAGCGCTGCTAGCCTACGTGTGAGTAATCAGCAAGACAGCGAGGGTAACTTCAGTTTTCGCCACAATGAACAAGGAAAACAAAATTCAGCTTTCAAGAGGCCATTTTATAATTAAAAACTAAGACCATCTCTGTGCTTCTTTTCATTCCTCTATGCTCCTGCGGACATACTGAAAATACGCCTGTATAATACTATACCCCATACTATAAAAAAAGACGAATTCCCGTTTCCACGCCATTAATACGCAGTTCTCTCGTGGCTAGACGGCAGTTCGTCCTAAGGGAGTCCGTGTTCGAATCCCAGGTAATTCTCTTGTGATTTTTCTTTCTCTCACGTCTCACTAAAGTGCTATGTCTACGATTTTTTTTCGAGATCTAATCCTACAAAACTGTGTTCTCTTACTTTACCGTACTAATGCCTCGTTGTTTCCTTCAATAAAACGTGAAGATGGAAATACCCTCTAAGATTTAACCTTTATGGACACTGCAAACTGTAATCCGTCCAAAAATAACGGAGGAAGAAAGAAACAAGATTTTTTTCCCCCGAAAATGGTTACTTTTCCAGATTAAATTTCGTGGTGGGGAGGGGGGGGGGACGCGACAAGAACGGTTTCAACTACTGAATGTCTCGTGGGAGACAACTGTGATAGTAACTGCTGTGAGGCTGATACTAACAGAATAGAGTTAGTGGGAGGTGTATGATGCAGTACTACGAAAACAGGCAGGGTGAAACTGGCCTCAGACTAGGGGACAGCATACAGAAACATCTGTACGATATCGCCCAGCATGCTTCAAAAACAGTCCCTAATCATTTCAATGGCTCCAACCATAGGGGCAAATCTGATTTTCTGATAACAGCCATCAAACAATGTCACGCAGACGACACAAGCCGCCTGGCACTTGAGAACCGCTACATTCAGGAATATGGGACACTGGAACCACATGATTTGAACTCGTTATTCAGCTACACATAATCTTCCATAATCTTACTCATTCTCACTTGTTACACATAGTTTAGTACCCTCTCGCAGCATCACGTAACTACTCCTCTACCACAACCATAATCATTCATTTTATCTTCTCCTAAACAGATTACCATCCCTTCCCTACCATCATATATTATCAAACATCACAAATCTCTATCCATTCACTACCATCATCTACTATCAAACATCACATCACATCATCATCACCATCATCATCATCATCGCCTTTCACTCCCTTAAGAGCACCGGCCATGGATAAAGGCTTTCTAATCATCCCTGTTCTTAGAATAATTCTCTCCTCCTTTTATGCGCATCTCTATCTCTTAACATTTTCTACACTCAACAATGCACAATTTTCCCACCTTCAGAACGAACGCTTTAGTTATATAGTAACAGGTGCATATTGAATGTGCTCCCTGCGACATAAAGGCGACTGTAATTCTGCACTGTTCCAAGAACTAAGATAAGTCATTTACAATTTTTCATTATTTTTTTATCATTTTTTATATTTTCGTTAACATAAAATTTATGGGAATCTATACTTTGTCTCCTCTCTCTGATTCTTCGTCCTGTTTGTGTCGAAACGTCACAACTGTGTACTTGTTAAATAATAAAGCTGTTCCTACTTTTTTTCCTATTTTGTATATTTTGGTATCACAGCTTTACTGCAGTGGCTTTGTGTATAGTTGTATTCCTACACACTAATTTCTGTGTGTTGCGAAAACAGGCAGGGAGAGGAAGGAAGAAGTATTACGAAAACTAGGCAGAGATAGGAAGGAAGAAGTATTACGAAAACTAGGTAAAGATAGGAAGGAAGAAGTATTATGAAAACTAGGTAAAGATAGGAATTAAGAAGTATTATGAAAACAGGCAGGGAGAGGAAGGAAGAAGTATTACGAAAACAGGCAGGGAAAGAAAGAAAAAAAATTCTGACTATAAAAAAATGGATAAAAGTAGGGGAAAAAATGACTAGTTATGAAAGACACCGATAACAACCCAATATTTCGGCCAGAATTGTATTTATCAAGATCAGCAGAAAGACAAAACAAGGAGATTTTTAAAAAACGTAGAAAGAAGGTCGAATGTTTACATTCAGCCTGTATGAAATCTCAGTTTAGCTTTATGTTATTCTTGTCATGTGTGAGAACGGAACCTAGGTTCAAACCTAGGAGACTGTTGACTCCAAGATTCTTGTCTACCCACCTTCTGGCACCCCCAGCAACTGCTTGATTTTCTGACTTATAGACCTTGACTTTCTTCTGGGGCCGAATGACAGAGACAAGAATGAGAGCGCGAAACATGAGTAATCCCCTTTCTCCATATAAATTACCCAGACAAAGCAGGATATGTAGCAACTAACTTGCTTTTGTTAGAACAGAAACATAAAGATTAATACGTACGTGTTGTCTGTGTTAAATGAATATCTGCGTCCATCGGATCCGAGTCCATCCATTGTTTTCTATTCGAAAAAATATATATATATAGTTAAAGGTAAAGGTAATCCTGTCATGTTTTAGAGTCACATAGGGATATGGTGTTAGTGCCCATATTTTCCTTGACCTGTCAGCACACTAGAGGGTGATATGGTCAGGCTGCCTTTCCTTCCCCGACTCCAGAAGAAGTCAGGTATCCATTTCTACAGTTTGGTGACTGGGTGCCTCCGGCCGGATACAAACCCCCGACCTTCGCCATGAGAGATAAGTGCACTAACCACTGCGCCACTCAGACACCAAGATATATATATATATATATATATATATATATATTATCTTATATCTTATATCCTTCCCGTGCCGTTAGACGTCACATAGGGCTCGCAAAGTAGTTCGCCAATTTTTCCTGTCTTCGGCGAGTTTTTCAACCTCATCAAAGGATTTTATGCCTGTTAATTTGGCCTCTCTTAATAATGTTCTCTTCAGAGTTTCACGCGGTCTGCCCCTTTTTCTTCGGCCTGTTGTGTTCCACTTGATAGCTTGTTTTGGGATTCTCTGCTCATTTCTTCTCATCAAGTGGCCAACATATGTCCATCTCCTTTTCCTGATCACCTGTGAGACTGGTTGTTGTTCAGTCATCTGTCTTATCTCTGCATTGTTCTTGAATTCATTCCACTTGATGCCCAGTATTTTCCTTAGGCATTTGTTTTCAAAAGAGTCTAATTTCTTTTCTATTTCTTTAGTTGTTTTCCAGCTTTCGCATGCATAAATGAGGGTGGATATTACATTTGAATTGAATAGTCTTAACTTGGTTTTTGTGCTTATAACTTTTGAATTCCATATGTTCTCAAGATTCTTGAAGATTGATGCTGCTTTTGCAATTCTGATCCTAACTTCCTTTCTAGTGTCATATATATATTGGACGGTAAACACTTTCACTTTTGAATTATTTTCCATGTTCTTCCAGAATAAATTTGAATGAGAAATTTTAGTAGAAAGAAAATGAGAGGAAGTTTCTGCATAATTTAAAAATATGATTTGAGTCAGAGATGTGCTATTTTCTTTTATTTATCAGTCAGTCATTTGCGTGTCCATTGCGGAACTTTGCCTCCCTAACAGCACTCCTGTAGGCCTCTCGGTTGTAAGCAAGATACCCTGCTGCTGATGCATCCATTTGCAGATCATCAACGATGTCTTGCAGCCATCTTCGCCTTGGTCTTCCTCTCTTTTTCCCATTATGTACACTTCCAAGATGGTCTTCTCTAGATTATCATGATGTTTAATGTGTCCAAAATATTTAAGTTTTCTCTCTTTGTTCTTTTTTGTGTCCGTGATATTTGAAGAAGTCTTCTGTAGCATTTACATTCAAAGACATTTATGTGTTTCTCAGCTGTTTTATTAAGTGTCCAGGTCTCACAGGCATATGTTGTGATGGGAAAGATGGATGCCCTTAAAAATCTTAGTTTAGTAGTTCTGTCTGTTCCTCTCCACAGCTTCTTTAGTTGTTTTACTTTTTGAATAGCAATAGATGTCCTCCTTTTAATTTCCCTCATTGTATCTCCATTATTAGTTAGTAATGATCCAAAATATTCAAAACTCTCCACCTCTTCCAATTTTTCCTCATTGATACATATTTCAGCTGCCTTGTTTGTTTTATCAGTTGTCATCAATTTAGTTTTCTTCTCATTAACATAGAGGTTTTGCTCTTCACTATTCTTACGGACTGACATAATTAGTTTTCTCTATACCTTTCTGTGTTGTGGACAGTAATACTGTGTTATCAGCATGTCTAATCTCTGGTATTTTATAACATCCAATTGTTATGGCATCGTAATATTCTTTTATTTGTACATTACCTAAATATCGCTCTTAGCATTGATTTGAAAAGGCGTACAATATCTACCAACCTTTCCGATGTTGTTTTGGAGTGACAAAAAAAACAAAAAACAAAAACAAATAAAAACAAAAACCGCCTTTCTAAATATGCAATATCTGTATGCTAACATAAAATCATCTCATGCAAAGCTGCACTAGTTTAAAACAAAAGACAAACAAACATAGGACATTTTTTTCTGACTAATCTAGTGCATCGATTGCCACCCATCGTCCTGATGTAACCTTGTGGGTCCACACATGTATGGACGAAAATTAGAGAATCGAAAAGAAAAAGAGAAAGCGTTAGTTTTAGATGATAAAATCAGCTCGTAAAAGCTGATTATATGTTGCTTTGTTTTCTTTTGTCTTGTTGCCTTATTCGGAGCGCGTGAATTAGAGACGCTTTCTCTGTCTTGTGGATTAATCTCTTCACACGTAAGCTAGCAGTTCACAAAGTAACAGACGGCTCAAGAAACCAGTTGTTGTACTTACATCATCTATTTCAAGCAACAGTCTTTGGACATGTCATGAGAAAACAGAAGTTAGAGAACCTGACAGCTGCTGGAAAGCTTGTGGCTGGGGGGGGGGGGGAGCGGTGGAGGGAGAAAGAAACAACGGAAGGTTGGAAGAAAAATATCTTACCCGTCTGATCAAACTGCCAATTGCTAAGTATAGCAACAGAATCTGGTTAGAAATGCAGTAAAAACTCCTTGTAACGGACTTCTAGGAAATTGGGAAAGTAGCCCGTTATATCCAAAATCCGTAATATTTAGTATATATATATAGGAGTGCGGCCAGGACCTGCAGACATGGTCTGTTATTACTGAGGTTCCGTTATAAAAATGTGTCCCTTGTGACGGGATTTTACTGTATCAAAGACTGGTCAAAATAGAGATTTAAAGCTACCAAAGCTAATCGGCATAGAACTTGATTAATCGTTTCTGTCTTCATTGCCTCCTTTAGGCTCTTATCATTTTGCCATATATTATTCTCTGACAATAATAATACAATATAACAACAAAAATGCCTGTACAGTATCAACATCACGTAAATAATACATGCAATATCATCAAATTCAGATGCAGGTAAGCCACATGTACTTAATTATAGGAGTAAATCTAACTTTTTGAGTGAGAGAGTCTCAGAACTACAATACAAACGTAGTGTTACCTGCAAGCTGCAGTGAGGACGTCAAAGTCTGCCTGGTGTGGAAAGATCTTATTAAATCTGTGCATTTTATAGGCCAGGTCTGAAAAGTGCCTCCCACGTTTCTATTCCCCCGTGCCCCTCCCAACAGCTTTATACAAAATCCATGAAGGTGTTAAATCCTATTATTTCTTTCACCCACCGAATTTTCTGTAAACTTTCTAAACGTAGCTGCCATTACATTTCTTTCAGATCTTACCACTTCGGTCTGCCATAAACCCATTGATTCTCATAACTCTCTTCTGTATTCTTCTCACACAAGATCGTGCAAGGACTATATCTCTTCAAATTCTTCGGTTGCGAAGTTTATGTCCCGAGGATATTGATTTCTATAATCAAGCTGAGTTTCTTTCGCCAACGCGGTTATCCGGACAATGTTCTCACTTTGTCTGGAAAAGCATCCGCCAGATTTCACGACAAGAAGCCTTTACTTCTAAACCAACCTGCTGATAGAGGAAAAGTGGGACTTATGTGTTGTCCCCACAGGTGGCAGTAGTGAATATCTTGTTTCATCGTCTCGGACTCTTCCAGACCGAGGCTGATAACTCCCCCCCCCCCCCCGCCTCCGCCCCTCACTGATGGTGTACAGACTGGATAAGAACTTCGGTGATCTAAGAAGCCTCAAGCCAGAGAGAGCTATTCTCTCCTGTACCAAACGTCGATATCGCCCTGGATATACTACTAGTCCATCTGTTACTGAAACCAGCCAGCTTTCCTTCCAGAAGTCCTATCAGTTTACGAGGACTTTAACGCATTTCTCGCAATATTACTTAAACCGTTATTTTCGAGAGTCATACAGAAAGTCGTAAGCAATTTTTTTTTTTAAATCAGAATTTACAGATTGAGAAAATATAAATGTATCACTTATCTGCATCCCTTGCACTTCATGTAGAGGTCACATGACGTCACTATCATGTGTCATGTGACCACGCGGAGCAGAAACAGAATGGCGGGTGCTGAAACGTCGTTTCGTTTTTGTGCTGTTATTGAGTTACTCGTTAAAGAGGAAATCCCGCTGCTGAAATTTACTAAAGACTTCCGACTGTTAATGGAGATGGGTGGTAGCAGTGTTAAGAGGTGAGTGAAATATTTCAAAGATGGAAATACAAGCATCTAAGATGTGCCTCGCAGCGGTCGCCCTCGAACTGCCTCCACTGAACTCAGCGCGGAAAGAGCTGGCGACATCATTAAATAAGACAGACATGTCACAGTATCTGAAATCGCTGTAAATCTTGGAACAGGACACAATGCAGTACAGGAAATGATTGAAACCCTAGGCTATAGAAATGTTTGCGCCGGTAGGGTGCCACGTTTGTTGACTGAAGATCACACAGCCGTGAGAAAAACCATCACTCAAGACCTTCTTCAGATAAATTGAAACGAAGCCAGTGAATTCTATTGTGACAGGTGATGAAAGCTGGTTCCATCATTATGCGCCTGAAACCAAACGGCAGAGTAAGGACTGGCACCACTTCAATTCTCCAACCAAGAAGAAAGCAAAGACAGTGCATTCTACTGGGAAAGTTATGGGAGCCATATTTTATGGGGGACACAGAGGGATGCATTCTGGTTGAATGTCTCGAGCGTAATAAAACCATAAATGCTCCTCGTTATGTGGAAACACTTAAGAAGCTCAGTTTTGTATTGCACGATAAACGCCCTGGAAAGAAAATCATCCTGCACCACGATAACACTCGGCCTCGCTCTGCTCGCAGGACAACTGGGGAAATTCGGAAAAAAACCTGGGAAGTTCTTCCACACCCTGTCTATAGCCCCGACCTGGCACCCAGTGATTACCGTCTTTTCGGTTTTGTGAAAGAACAAATGCGAAGCCATCACTACGATACAGGAGAGATCGTCCAGAAAGCAGTGAGTCTGTGCCTTCGGTCAGCTGGAACGGAGTTTTACCGGGAGGGCATTTTAAAACTTGCAGAGCCATGGGAAAAATGTGTGCAGAGAAATGGAGGTTATGTTGAAAAGTGAAGAAAAGAATGCAGTTAAGTTGATACATTTTTATTTTCTCTATCTATAAATTCTGATTTAAAAATAAATTTTGCTCATGACTTTCGGTATGACCCTCGTACAAGCAGTGCGACACGAAGTACAAGGATGATTCAAGTGAAAACGTTAATTTTTGTCCCATTATATATTTACCCAAAATATACTCATTTCTCTACATATTGCCCATTACACTCAGTGCAAGTCCTCCAGCGCTTAAAATCTTTTGATCGAGTGCCCAGCCACTCATGCACCTTTTCTTCTGACCTGAAAAGTATTCCTCCTCCCCCCCCCCACACACACACACAATTCCTCTCTGAGTGGTCCAGAGACGTGTGGGTAATCACTCGGGGTGAGGACAGATGAATATGCTGGACGTGGAAGACACTCGAAATGCAAATTCGTAATGATTCCACATGTGTGCACGGCCTCAGCGTGGGGTCAAGCAATGCCATGTTGCAACAAGACACCTGTATCAGAAGTTTGCGTTCTTTGGATATTATCGCAGGTCAAATGGTTTTTGAGAAGACTTGAATATGTTTTACTTGTGACGGTTTTCCACGGGGCCGTGTAGTCCTCCAAAAGAACTCCTCGTTAATTCCAAGAGACAGTCAGCATCATCTTCCCTGCAGATAGCTGACTGCGAGTTTTAGTTACGATTCATTCATTCATAAGCATGTCCCTTGCGGAACTTTGCCTCCCAAACACCACTCCTGTATGTCTCTCGGTTGTGAGCAAGATGGCCTGCTGCTGCTGCGTCCATTTGCAGATCGTCAACGATTTCTTGCAGCCATCTTCGTTTTGGTCTTCCTCTTTTTTCTTTTTCCCATTATGTACCCTTCCAAGACTGTCTTCTCTAGATTATCATGACGTTTAATGTGTCCAAAATATTTTAGTTTTCTCTCTTTAATCCTCTTTATTAGCCAGCCTTCTTCACTATTAAGTTCTTGTAGTATGGATATATGTGTTCTTTTTTGTGTCCACGATATTTGGAGAACTCTTCTGTAGCATTTACATTCAAAGACATTTATGTGTTTCTCAGCTGTTTTGTTAAGTGTCCACGTCTCACAGGCATATGTTGCGATGGGAAAGATGCATGACCTTAAAAATCTTATTTTTGTAGTTCTGTCTGCTCCTCTCCACAGATTCTTTATTTGTTTTACTTTCTGAAGAGCAATAGATGTCCTCCTTTTAATTTCCCTCATTGTATCTCCATTATTAGTTAGTAGTGATCCAAGATATTCAGAACTCTCCACTTCTTCCAATTTTTCCTCATTGATATATATTTCAGCTGCCTTGTTTGTTTTGTCAGTTGTCATCAGTTTATTTTTCTTTGCATTAAGATAGAGGTTCTGTTCTTCGCTGTTCTTACGGACTGACATAATTAGTTTTTGCATTCCTTTTTATGTTGTGGATAGTAACACTGTGTCATCAGCATATCTAATCTCTGGTATGCCATAACCTCCAATTGTTATGGCATCGTAATATTCTTTGTCTACAACTTCTCTAACATTCCTCATTATATTTTCAGTATACAAGTTAAATAAGTAGGGTGACAATATGCACCCCTGACGGACCCCTTGTTTTATGTCAAACCAAGTTGTTGTTTCACCATTTATTCTTACTGCTGCCTGTTGGTCTAGATACAGCAGTGATGTTAATTGTATCAAATGTGTTGGAAATCCCATTTTTTCCATTATTTCCCAAAGTTTCTGGTGTTGTACACAATCAAATGCCTTTGAGTAGTCTATAAAGGATAAATATAGAATCACATTAAACTCTCTGCATTTCTCTACTATTAATCTTATATTGAATATATGATCTCTTGATCCTCTTCCTTGCCTGAAACCAGCTTGGACCATATTGACTTCTTCTATTTTCTTACGAAGTCTACCCATTACGATTTTTAACAGAATTTTACTGGCATGACTAATCAGGACAACAGTTCTGAAGTTTGTGCATAATTTCAGGTTACCCTTTTTTGGCAGTGGTATGAATACAGTTCTTTTCCATTCTTTTGGCCAAATATCTGAATGCCATATCTTTTTGCACAGTGCATGATAGATTGTTGTACACTCCTTTCCTCCTGCCTTAATAAATTCAGCTGATATCTAATCACATCCTGGTGAGTTACCATTTTTCAGATTTTTTATTGCCCATAAAACTTCTTCCATTGTCGGTTCAGGTTCTTTCTCCTCCAATAATAATTCACACTGTTGATTTCTGTTTCCACAGTCGGTTGTTTCATACATTCCTTTGCAATATTCCTTCCATCTTTCTATAATTTCCTCTATCTCTGTCAAGGTATTCCCCTCTCATCACAAATTACATTTAGCTTAGGTGTGACATTTCTCGTCAATGTCTCCATTTCTTTAAACATTTCACTATCTCTTCCACACTTCTGATGTTCTTCTATTCTTTCACAACAATCTTGTATGTATTGTTTTTTGTCTTTTCTTATGTTTCTTCGTACTTCTTTTGTTAAAGTTTTATATTTCTCTTTATTGTTGTTTGTCACTTTCCATTGCGTCTTTATTTCTCTACGTTGTTTTATCAGTTCTAGTGTACCTGCTGTAATCCATCCATTCTTTTGTGTTTTCTTTACTGGAACCATGTCTTTAGCTGTTGTTATTAAGATATCTTTGGCCTGCGTAGCCAATTCATCTGGTGTCATCTCCTCCTGTACAGCCATCAGGATTTCGAAACGGTTCTTCACTTCTATACCATATTGTTCTGGTATTTTTGTAAGGTCAATGCGGAGTGGTCTTGATCCCGTAACTGTCTTTTTTATCTTTATCCTCATGTCTGCTATTAATAATTCATGGTTCGTGTCACAGTCAGCACCTGGTAAAGATTTTGCTGATGTTATATTGATCTCCACCTTCTTTGCACTAAAATGTAATCTATTTGATTCCTGGTTTTACCATCAGGTGATGTCCATGTGTAAAGTCTTCTTGGATGTTGTTTAAAAAGTGTGTTAACGATCATTAGGTCATTTTCCATGCAAAACGCCATTAGATTGTCACCTGCCTCATTTCTATGTCCTATGCTAAATTTCCCTACAACATGTCCTTCGTCTTCTGCTCTTTCTGTACCAATTTTTGCATTAAAATCACCCATTATTAATACAATATCATTTTTCCATACCTGGTCTATTGTCGTTTGCAGTGTGTTATAAAAGTTTTATACTTCCTCTTCTTCTGCTGCTGATGTAGGTGCATATATCTGAATTATTGTTACATTTCTAGGAATGCCCTTAAGTCTGATTGTTAGGATTCTATCACTTACTGGATTGTAGCCTAGTAATGCTTTTGATGTTGATTTGTCCAAATAAAAAGCTGCTCCATTCTTTCCTCCTAATTCTCCACCAGAGTATATAAAGATATTATCATTCTCGCTCTTAAAGTGTCCTGATCCTTTCCATCGATGTTCGCATATTCCCAAAATGTGTATCCCCGTTCTTTTCATCGCGTCAATTATTACTTGATATTTTCCCTCATACATACTTCTTACATTTCATGTTCCTACTCTTATTTTTCTTTTTAGTTTGATGCAGGAGTTTTCCTTGGTAACACCGTCAGGATTTTGTCCGTCATCACAATTACTAGTACTGACCTCTGTCTCACACTCTTCCCCAGTGTTAAAATTAGATCTATCTGACCTGGGGGACTCACCACCAGATCTTTTTCCTATTTGACTTTCCATGATTGCTGTTTGGGTTTCTTGGTATATTTCCAGAAGGTAGTTTACCATTGCTTTCCTTCTGAGCAGTGACTGTACTAGTCATTGATCGTAGCCATTGTCCCTACATTGAGATCATCTGCCTACCATCATAGAATGGTGACCATAACCAACATTATCTGTCAGCTGCTCTCCCATTCCATTCACCACCTGCTCCCATGGCTTCACGTCACCCTGATCGGGGGGTTATACGGGTACTCCGGTGTCCCGTAGACTGACGGAGGTAAGGAGGCGTCTTACTTCTCCTTTGATAGGGGATACCCCAACCCCGCTAACCTTAGTTACGATTCTATCTATCTATCTATGCCTCTGACCCCTCGTGGAGCATAGGCCGCCAACAAGAGCTCGCCAGGCAGTTCGGTCCTGGGCCACTCTTTCCAACTGTCTCCATGTCTGGTTCATTATTTTGATGTCCGTGTCCAGACTTCGGCGCCAGGAGTTCCTAGGTCTCCCTCTCCTCCTTTTACCCTGCGGGTTCCATGTTAGGGCTTGCCTTGTGGTGCTGGATATGGATTTCCGTAGGGTATGTCCGATCCATTCCCATCTTCTTCGTAGGATGTCGTCTTCCACTGGTTGCTGGCCTGTTCGCTGCTGTAGTTCTTGGTTACTTATGGTATCTGGCCATCGTATTTGAAGAATCCTTCTAAGGCATGTGTTAATAAATGTCTGGATTTGTTTCATGATCGTAACAGTAGTTGTCCAAGTTTCTGAACCGTATAGCAGAATGGGCTTTATCATGATGTTAAATACTCTGATCTTCAATTTAATTGACAAGGCTGAAGTTCCCCATATTTTCTTCATCTGATGGAATTTTACTCTTGCCTTGCCCATTCTTGCTTTTACATCAGCTTCTGTTCCTCCCTGCTTGTCTATCACACTTCCCAGATAAGTAAACTTTTCCACCTCTTCCAGTTCCTCTCCTTCCAATATAATGGGCATTTCGTTGACCTCATTTACTCTAAGAACTTTACTCTTGCCCTTGTGGATGGTAAGGCCTAGTCTTGAGGAATTTTCTGCCACTAATATGGTTTTCTCTTGCATCTGTTGCTTAGTCTGGGAGAGAAGTGCCAGGTCGTCAGCAAAGTTTAGGTCGTCAAGTTGAGTCCAGAGCGTCCACTGAATACCATTTCTCCTATTTTCTGTTGATTTTCTCATAATCCAGTCTATGGCCAGGATAAATAGAAATGGTGACAGCAGGCATCCCTGTCTCACTCCGGTGTTAACTTGAAAGGCATCTGTTAGTTGTTGTCCATGGATTACCCTACATGTCATCCCTTCATAGGAGTTTTTAATGATGGTGGTAATCTTCTCCGGTACTCCGTAGTGTCTCAACAGCTTCCATAGGGTCTGTCTGTCGACGCTGTCGAAAGCCTTCTCATAGTCAATAAAATTGACATAGAGGGGTGAGTTCCACTCCAGTGATTGTTCTACGATGATACGTAATGTTGCTATTTGGTCTGTACAGGATCTGTTCTTCCGGAATCCTGCGTGTTGGTCCCTGAGTTGTGGATCTACCGCGTCCTTTATCCTATGTAGAAGAACTCGGTTGAGTACCTTTCCTGGTATTGATAGCAGTGTTATACCTCTGTAGTTGGAGCAGGAGCTCAAGTCCCATTTCTTTGGTATCTTGACAAGGTAACCTTCTTTCCACTCTGTAGGCACTTGCTCCTCTTCCCAGATCTTCCTGGAGAGGGGGTGAAGAATGTCTACGCATGTCTCAGTATCTGTTTTCAGTGCTTCTGCCGGGATGTTATCAGGTCCTGCTGCCTTGCCATGCTTCAGCTGTTTTATGGCTTTACAAATCTCTTCCCTTGTTGGTATACCACAATCTATTCGTAGATCTCTATCGGCTGGTTCAATATTCGGTGGGTTATGAGGGGCTGGTCTATCTAACAATTCTTCAAAGTGCTGCATCCATCTGTCTCTCTGTCCCCAGTCATTGGGTATTGTTTTTCCGTTCTTGTCTTTCACTGGCCTCATCGGCACACTATAATTTCCAGTCATCTTCTTAATTGTGGAGTATAGATCCTGTATATTTCCCTGCCGTGCAGCTCCTTCTGCCTCTGTTGCCAGTGTTTCTATGTAGTTCCTTTTGTCTGTCCTGATGCTCCTCTTTGTTTTCCTACATGCTTCCCTATACTCTTCTTGTACAATAATTTTACTGGCTCTTGTGCGGCTGTTGTTGAGTGCTGCATTTTTTCTTCTTTCTCTCCTCTATTCTCCTTATGGATTCTGCAGAGATCCACTCCTTGTGGTACAGCTTCCTGGGGCCAAGCACTTCTTGACATGATGAGGTAAATGCTTCTTTCACTCCTTGCCATCTCTTATCAATTGACTCTTCTTCTGGTAGATCTTGTAGAATCTGAAACTTATTGGCGAGTGCGATCTTTAAATCTTCCTGCTTAGTTCTATCTTTTAGAACTGTGGTGTTGTATCTCTGGCGTTGTCTACTGTTGCCTCCTATCCCAGTCCTCTTTAGTTTTAACTTCAATCTGGCCACAATTAGATGGTGATCTGATGCAACATCGGCTCCTCTTTTGCCCCTCACATCCTGAAGAGATCTTCTGTATTTCTTCCCAATGCATATATGGTCGATCTGATTCTCTGTTACCTGATCCGGAGAAACCCATGTAACCTTGTGTATCCTTTTATGATAGAAGAAACTCCCTCCAATTACCAAATTGCTTGTGGCACAAAAGTCAGCAAATCTCTCTCCGTTGTCATTCATTACACAAAATCCTTGCTGCCCCATGATATCTTCGTATCCCCTGTTGTCACTTCCGATCTTGGCATTGAAATCACCCATGGCGATAACTATGTTCCGCTCTGGACGACTCTGTACAATACCCAGCAATCTCTCATAGAATTCCTCCTTAGTACCATCGCTGCTTTCATTTGTTGGTGCATAACACTGAATGATATCCATATTTATCCTTCTCTTTTGGGTTTTGAAAGTGGCTATAATAATCCGTGGGCCATACGCCTCCCATCCAATTAGCGCTCCCTGAGCTGTCTTAGACAGCATCAGGGCCATCCCATACGTGTGTGGTGCGGTGTCCTCCTCGTGTCCTGAGTACAACAAAAGCTCTCCCGTGCTAATCCTTGTTTGCCCAGTTCCAGTCCATCTTGTTTCGCTGATTCCCAGGATGGTGATGTTGTATTTCCTCATTTCCGCTGCAACCTGCATTGATTTCCCTGCTTCAAACATAGTTCTAACGTTCCATGATCCTATAATAATGGTGGTCCTGGTGGAGATGGCGGTTGTCGGTCTGACAGCTTCCTGGTTTCCCTGGCTTTCACTGTCCGGCTTCATGCTTCCTCCAGCTGGAGGTCCATCCTCCCCCAGGGCCGAAATATCTCTTGAGTCTCTTTTTGGCGTTTCTGTAGCAAAGTTCTTTTTATAGGATAAGGTTGCTGGCCTTAAGCCAACCCTCCCCCTTTTTCCTGACTTGGGACAGGCAATGATCCATAAAATGGACCACTGGTGGGGTTTAGTTACGATTAGTGGTGTCATTTCTCTTTCACTCTGCAAGTTTTCAGATGACGGTAGTGAACTCAAGATTCTATCTCCAGTAACAATTCTTTCCTGGTTAGAATATCATTGTCTGCTTCAAAGGATTGTAAAAAAAAATTATTGGACAGCATTACGTCATGCTTTCAAATCTGGAGTTGGGTGCTTTGGCACTCACTCTCCCTACGACACTTTGTTGAACTTCAGCATGTCATAGATGACGTGAACTGCGACTGATATTCAGAACTACAGTTATTTCTTACTTTACACGTCATGGATGATGTGAACTGCGACTGATATTCAGAACTACAGTTATTTCTTCCTTAGCTCGTCATGGATGACGTGAACTGCGACTGATATTCAGAACTACAGTTATTTCTTCCTTAGCTCGTCATGGATGACGTGAACTGCGACTGATGTTCAGAACTACAGTTATTTCTTCCTTAGCTCGTCATGGATGACGTGAACTGCGACTGATATTCAGAACTACAGTTATTTCTTCCTTAGCTCGTCATGGATGACGTGAACTGCGACTGATGTTCAGAACTACAGTTGTTTCATTCACCGCTACTCGACGATTTTCCGTCACA
Organism: Achatina immaculata; assembly: GCA_009760885.1. Classification (NCBI taxonomy): domain Eukaryota; kingdom Metazoa; phylum Mollusca; class Gastropoda; order Stylommatophora; family Achatinidae; genus Lissachatina; species Lissachatina immaculata. The sequence goes on from CM019712.1 coordinate 20,499,342, forward strand.
ATGCGTTTAGCTGCTGCAGTGGACTCTGATTTCACAACTCGGTGGGCCTGACCTGGACAAGGAGAGTCAGATACAGGACACGGAGCATTTCAGAACTTCGCACTCCACCCAGAAACTTGTTGCAATGACAGACTTCCATCGTTATATTGAACTTTTATTCACCGATGGATTTCTAGAGCTTCCACACATTCACTAACAACAACAGCAGCAACGACAACAAGAACAGAAAGTTATTACATTTTCATGCACGCCTCCAGAAGAGCGGCCATCTTTGGATGGACACTGTGATGTCATGTAGCTTGTAGCGTCGTGAAGCCAGATGTTCCTTAAATAATGATCATGTCAACTTACATGACAGTGGGACGCAGTGCTTGGAATTTCTATCGCAACTTTTAGATTTTCATTTGGGTCAACTTCGTAAACAGGAAAGACTGGCTTACGTTTAGCACATCGATTTCACCATTTGAACAATATATCAAAGGAGACACTGATACTACTTGCCAACCATTTCTATCAACAGGATCACCAAGGAAAACGAGACATTTCTGTTTCTGCAATCCTCTTTTGCTCTTCTGATAAACAGTCTTGAAAAACTCTAGAACAGAGTCTTATTTCATGTGGTTGCTGTCTCCACCCCAGCAGATATTAACAATAATTTCTGATTTCTTTAAACTCTACACTTCTACCTGTTTGGTTTCCTTGTCTGTTGTCACTTTCCTGCTCTTTATGCCATGTTTTTTTCTTGTTTGAAATTCACTCATTTGGCTTTATTTTCTCATTTCTGACAAGAATGAGTTAAGATTATTAATATTAATCCAATTCTCTAGTCTTGTTCTATCTCTATTCTTTAGTGTTTTTTTCTATCCCTATTCTTTTTCTGTCCCTGTTCTCTAGTCTTTTTCTATCCCTATTCTCTAATCTTTTTCTATCCCTATTCTCTAGTCTTTTTTATCCCTATTCTCTAGTCTTTTTCTATCCCTATTCTCTAGTCTTTTTCTATCCCTATTTTCTACTTGCCGGGAGTATTTGATAGCGTTCTTGTTGGGACATCCAGAGCGAACAGTCTTGCTTCTTCATCAATTCCAATTCATTCTGGATATTCCATCATCCATCCCTCTACCCATATTGTTTTCTCACTTTCATTTTGCCTAAGACATCTGGCTGACTTTCTTTGGGTCATAGTAGTTCGTTGCCATCAAGTGCATGATGTCCTGTTATTTGACACCGGAATTCTTTGTTATTGTTTCTTTCAATTGTTTCTTAGTCAGTCACCTGTTTTTTACATTGCGCTTCCTATATCCAGCGTGGCAGACCTTCCTACGTGGAGGATCTAAAACATGCTATAATTAGGTTTTATTGTTCGTTTCGCTGTATTTATCAGGTGTGTTGTGTTGTTTTTTTTTTTTATGTGTTCCTTGCAAAGACATTTGGTGAAATATTGGATTGTTGTATGTTCTTCATTTATCACGTGTTCTTCTTACTTTCTACAACGTTTTTATATATATATACATTTGTTCCACTCTTTCAATCTTATACTAAAACTGAACCATAACCTGGGCTTACCTCCCCATAACCACTACCACCCACTTTCCTTCCCTTGTTCAAACCTAAATCTCCTTCCAGCGAATAGATAAAATGGTTAAAGTGACACTCACACAATCACTGACTCTCGTACAATGGTCAAAATGACAAGTTGTGAACTGATTGTAAGACAGTATGACTTTGCCCAGAACAAATGTACGTACTAAAGCAGTAGTTGAACAGGAAAAAAAACCGTATGAACAATAGGTAAAGAAATGAAGGATCCTATGGCTATATAAACTCAAGAAGTATATGTGGCTTATAATGTGATTCATTCAGTTTATAAATTATTTCATTTAAAAGAAAAAAAGTAAAGTAAAATTCCCTTTACCATGTCATTAGGGCATATTGGGGAATACTGTGTTAGGCCCGTATTTTCCGTGACTTTCGGCACATGAAAGTCAGATGTGGTCAGTATCACACCTGGCCGCTTTACCTTCTCAGAATTCTCTGCTACCCATTTTTAGAGGTTGGGTGAACCCGCGGGCCTTTTTGTTGTGCACCAGAAAAAAAATTCAACTGCTGGAACTGAACCCGGTACCAACTGATTAGTAAACTGAGCGCCTAATCATTCAGCTAACCAGTTTTTAATTAACGTATTTGTAACATTATTTTTTTACATTTATTTCACCAAATTCCTAAGGAAAATACTTGGTATAAAGTGAATGAATTCAAGAACAATGCAGAGATCAGACAGATAAGCAAACAACAACCTGTCTCATAGTTGATCAGAAGAAGAAGATGGACATATGTCGGTCATGTGATGAGAAGAAACAATCAGAGAATCACAAAACAAGCTACCAAAATGGAACACAACAGACCGAAGAAAAAGAGGTCGACCATATGAAACTCTAAAGAGGACATGATGAGATTGAAAACTCGCCGAAGACAGGACATCTTGGCGAACTATCATGCGGGCCCTATGTGACGTTTAACGGCACGGGAAGATTGTAAGATGTAGGATATATATATATATATATATATATATATATATATATATATATATAAGAGCCTTTTCACCAGACCCTGTCATGTGCCTACTGGAAGTCTTCAAAGGCAGCTACAGTGATTCTCTTGTGTAAAAAAAAACTGCCTTTCACTTTTTTGGGTGTGAGGAGAAATATCTGGTCTTTGGTTCTTGACGATTTTCAGAAGCCTGCCTGGAACTTGTAGCTTACCAATGATAGAAGTCTGTGAGATTGGTCTGAAGCTTTTTAGACCATCTTCAGACGTTATACCTCGTACGTATATATATATATATATATATATATATATATATATATATAGGGAAAACAGGTAAAGGTATTTCTCTCATGTCTTAGAGGCATATAGGGATATGGTGTTAGTGTCAAAGAGGGTGATATAGTCATAATCACGCCTGGCATTCTTTTCTTTCCCAACTCCATAAGAAGTCGGGTACCCATTTCTACAGCTGGGTGAATGGGGCGCCAGCCGGATTCGAACCCCCGATCTTCGCCAGTGTACTAACCATTTAGCCATTCAGACGCCCATATATATATATATATATATATATAAGGAAAATACTCGGCATCAAGTGGAACTAATTCAAGAACAATGCAGATATAAGACAGATGACTGAATAACAACCAGTCTCTTGGGTGATCAGGAAAAGGAGATGGACATATGTTGGTCACTTGATGAGAAGAAATGATCAGAGAATCCCAAAACAAGCTATCAAGTGGAACACAACAAGCCAAAGAAAAAGAGGCAGACCGCGTGAAACTCTGAAGAGGACATTGTTAAGAGAGGCCAAATTAACAGACATAAAATCCCTTGATGAGGCTGAAAGACTCGACGAAGACTCTGTGACGTTTAACGGCACGGGAAGGATATATATATATATATATATATTATATATATATATATATATATATATATATATACATTCCTCGCATACATATATACTTCGCACATATATACATATATATGTATATATATATATATATATATATATATATCTACCTCACATATATAGATCATTTTTGTATTAGAAAGCAATACAGAACATCTCTGATAGACATAAGGGCTATAGTTGTGCAGAGGTTAACAGTGATCACAACATGTGTATAGGGAAAACTAAACTAAAACTGAAAAGCCAACACAAGAAATCAGTACACAGAAAGATAAACAGTCACAGCCTACAATAAGAGAATACTAACAGTAATTTCAGTCAGGAACTTGCCAATCATTCCACAACACCCAGTGAAGTAGAGGAGGTAGGTATAGATGAATTATGGAATTCTTACAGCACAGCCATAATCACGGTAGCAAAAGCAAGCGCTGGACTGAAAAAAAAACCAAATAGAAAAGCGTGGATATCAGAAAACACATAGAAGTACGTATATGACAAACGAGCAGCCAAATTAGACATGTTGAATGTAAAAACAGATCTTGGAAAAGATATTGCAAAAGCAACATACAAAAAAATAGACAAGAAAGTAAAAAATTCAGCTAGAAGGGATAAAAGAGAGTACATAGACAATATGGCGAAAGAGCAGAGAAAGCATCAAAAACAGGAGACAGCAAAACTTTATATAACATACAAAAGAGGCTAACAGGTACTATTACATCTAAAGAAAGACCAATACTTAGCAAAACTGGAACACTATTAACATCAAGTAAAGACCACAAGCAAAGATGGGCTGAACAATTCCAAGAAATACTTAATCGACCACACCCAAAAGAATTGTTAAACATTAAAACTGACTTACCAGCCCCACAGCTAAATGTCAACCCAGATGAAATTACATTGCATGAAATTGAAACAGCAGTGAAGTTAATGGCTAACAAAAAAGCTGCAGGTGAAGATGAAATAACACTCGAAATGTTAAGAGCTATCAATAATGATAACATGAGACACCTACAGAGAATGTTTAATAAGATTTAGAAAGAAGAAAATGTCCCTTCTAAATGGAAAAAGGAATCATTGTTAAAATACCCCAAAAAGGCCACCTTAGTGACTGTAACAATTGGAGAGGAGTAACCTAAACTTGTGTCAAAAGTATTTTGCAAGGTCATTTTGAAAAGACTTAAAGATATAGTGAATACCGCAATGAGAGAAGAACAAGCAGGATTTCGAAAAGGGAGAAGCTTTCTCGACCAGATCTTTACTCTAAGAATAATAATTGAAGAACATATTGAAAAGCAGAAACCACAAATACTGAACTTCATAGACTTTAAAAAGGCATTTGACAGCATAAACAGAGATTAACTGTGGAAAGTTTTAAGTCTATATGGAATATCATCTAAAATTGTCAATATAATTAAGGACTTCTACAATGGATATGTTTGTGCAGTCAAGACAGAAGAAGGAATGAGTGAATGATTCCAGATTGAAACAGGTGTAAAACAAGGATGTATACTGTTTCCTTTGCTTTTTGGAATTATAATAGATTTCTAATGAAAAAATGCTGCACAGGTAACAAAGGTATTGATTGGGTACATGGGACCCAACTAGAAGATCTTGATTTTGCTGATTACATAACTCTTATCAGTAACAATGTGAATTCCATGCAAGAAAAAAACAAATAGCCTCCCCTCACTGACTAGCAACATAGGACTTGAAATTAACAAGGACAAAACACAAATAATGAAACTTCTCATTAATCAAAATGGAAAAATACACGTAGAAGGGACAGATATTGAAGTCAGTCAATTTGCATACCTTGGCAGCTACGTAGACCAGAATGGTGACACCAGAAAGGAAGTTAGAATTAGAATTGCAAAAGCATCATCGATCTTCAAGAATCTTGAGAACATATGGGATTCAAAAGTTATAAGCACAGAAACCAAGTTAAGACTATTCAATTCAAATGTAATATCCACCCTCATTTATGCATGCGAAAGCTGGAAAACAACTGAAGAAACAGACAAGAAATTAGACTCTTTTGAAAACAAATGCCTAATGAAAATATTCGTCATCAAATGGAACGAATTCAGTAACAATGCAGAGATAAGACAGATGACTAACAACAACCAGTCTCATGGGTGATCAGGAAAAGGAGATGGACATATGTTGGTCACGTGATGAGAAGAAACAGTCAGAGAATCCCAAAACAAGCTATAAAGTGGAACACAACAAACCAAAGAAAAAGAGGCAGACCGTGTGAAACTCTAAAGAGGACATTGTTAAGAGAGACCAAACTAATAGGCATAAAATCCCTTGATGAAGTTGAAAGGATCGCCGAAAACAGTAAAAGCTGGCGAACTACCTGAGACATTGGTCAGGTCAGTTCTGTATGTGCATCCAGTAGCTCTGTGGAGGAGTGTTGGTGGGGAGGAGGAGTCTTGCAATATTATCATGTTGCTGGTGTTGCATAGCTCTTCAATGTTATTTCCCGTAGGGTTTCAGTCTTTGTAACCTTGTGATGGTAGATGTGCATTAAAATCTCCTGCAATGATAGTTTTCTGCATGTCTGTGCTGTGTATGTTGATTTGGTTTTTAGAATTTGGGGAACAATAAACATTATACAGAGTGTACTTTAGTCCATCATTCCATGCTGTTATTTCTTGGATATTCATTCTTATGGCATTTTCTGTTTTTAACTTCTCCTTGGATGTCACTTCTCAGGAATGTGGCAATACCCCTGCATTTACCACATTCACATTTGTACATGGTGTATCCAGATACTGAGTGATCTTTTCCATACAGAAGAGTTTCTTGTATGATCGCAGTATGGATGTTGACTTTTTTCAGCTGTCTGCTTAATTCTGAGGCCTTTGGCCTAAGTTCAGAAATGTTTATTTGAAGAATGTTTAGTGTGCCCCCCCCCCCCCAGCTGATTTTTCGCTCAGGGTAGCCGGGGAGGGGGGGGGGCAAACCACCCGGCGCGGACCTTTTAAGGGGACGACGTCCGGGCTCGGGTGGTTTTCTTTTTGTTTCTGACATTTTGATGAGGTTTTTGTCCTGTCTTTTTTTTTTCATATCCAGGAAGCCTTTCCTGTGAGAAACTGAGATCAGGCCCCGAGTGTAATACCAGCCCGTCCTACGGCTTTGAGACAGTTACACAGAGACACTCCGACTTTGGGATGTAAGATCCGATGATAGTCTGTTTCTGTATCTAGGAAGGAAACGGCTGAAAGTTTCTGTCAATTTGTTTTTAATTGTCCAGGTAGTGTTCCTTCAACGATGTCCATTCCCCGCCACCTATAGTCTGCTGGCTGCTTTGTTTGTCTCATTCTGATAGCTGTTGTTGTAGAGACTCATAGTTTTGTCGCGCCCTAGAGTCGTCAATTTCCATCAGACTTTCCGCATCCTAGTAGTTGATCTGTGTTCCCATCCATCTATGTTTCCATCTGTGTCCCCCATCCATCCACCATCCTGACCAGCCTAGTGTGGCCCCCAGGTCAATGTCTCAGCTCCACTTATTGACAGATGTGCAGTGCCAAAAAGCTGGAGGGTCTTCTATCCTAGGAGGGTTATTTTGTTCTTGTCATTTTTCCAACAGGCGAGTGGGATTTCCGTAGCGTACAGAGCATTTTGTCTGAGCTATCTGACACTCCTATAATAGACAAGAGGTTATTAGCAGATTTCTCAGTTCTATGTTCCCTCCTTCTTTTACAGAAAATTCTGTTCCCTAAAAATTCTGCCCATAAGAAGGTGACATTATACTTTATAACAATAACAATAACAAATAGCGTTGATTGCTACAGGTTTCTGTGCTACAGGAACAGGTCAGAGTTTTTTTAAGCAATCAGATCTGATGTTCCCTGTTTCAGAAAGACTATGTGATAAGTGTGTTCTTAACACATTTGTTCCCAGGGTATTATATAAACTTTAGAAACACATACGCTTTATAGTGTAGTTCGAACAGTTTTTATGTTTCCATTTAAAAGAAAACAAGTTTGTAATTAACACTTATACATTCGGCAAAACAGTAAAATGAGTGAATGCTATTATTTACTTTGAATAGCAACACAAATACATGCATGCGCATGGCGATAATTAAGAGAACGAACGAAAGAGCGAACTTTCTTCCATCCTTCTTGCCAGACTTACAAAATGACATAAGTAATCCTTGAAAGGTTAACGCGATCTAGTGTGATCTACCACCTGCATAGATTTGTGTACACATGCCACGTTTAAGCAACTGACGATGTGACTGTTGGTTCTGTGGTCATGTGACTTATTTATTGTTGAAACTTGATCACGAGAGGCATTTTTGGAGACTTTTGGAAAGAGAACAGCTGTGTAAAAACTAGATGAAGCACGTACGTAAGGAAGTATGCGAGGTATTTGTCTGTCTATATGAGTGCTGACAACGTGATTAAACATGGAGTGTATATGTGAGATCTTGGAGTATCACTTCTTGTAGTTCTGTCTGTTCCTCTCCACATCTTCTTTAGTTGTTTTACTTTGTGAAGAGGGATAGATGTCCTCCTTTTAATTTCCCTCATTGTATCTCCATTATTAGTTAGTAATGATCTAAGATATTCAAAACTCTCCACTTCTTCCAATTTTTCGTCATTGATATATATATATATATATATATATATATATATATATATATATATATATCGCGTTTAGATAGAGGTTTTGCTCTTCACTGTTCTTACGGACTGATATAAACAGTTTTTCCATTCCTGTTTGTGTTGAGAAGAGTAATACTGTGTCATCAGCATATCTAATCTCTGGTATTTCATAACCTCCAATTGGTATAGCGTCGCAGTATTCTTTGTCTACATCTTCTCTAACATTCCTGATTATATTTTCAGTATCTTATCTTATATCTTATATCCTTCCCGTGCCGTTAAACATCACATAGGGCTCGTAAAGTAGTTCGCCAATTCAGTATACACGTTAAAAAACTAAGGCGATAATATGCACCATTGACAGACCCTTGTTTTATATCAAACCAAGTTATTGTTTCAACATTTATTCACGCTGCTGCCTTTTGGTCTAGATACAGTAGCGATATTAATTGTATCAAATGTGTTGGAAATCTCTTTTTTTTTTTTTTTACAATATTTCCCCAAATTTCTGGTGTTGTACACAATCAAATGACTTTGAATAGTCTATAAAAGATAAATTTAGATTCACATTAAATTCTCTGCATTTCTCTATTATTAATCTTATATTGAATATATGATCTCTTGTTCCTCTTCCTTGCCTGAAACCAGCTTGGACCATATTGACTTACCCATTAAGATTTTTAACAGAATTTTACTGCCATGACTAATCAGGGCAACATTTCTGTAGTTTGTGCATAATTTCAAGTTACCCTTTTTTTTTTTTTAGCCAGTGGTATGATTACAGTTCTTTTCCATTTTTTTTACCTAATACCTAAATGTTGTATCTTTTTACATAGTTTTACATTGTTGCACATTCCTTTCCTCCTGCTGTAATAAGTTCAGCTGTTATCTCATCACATCCTGGTGATTTACCATTTTTCAGATTCTTTATTGCCCACAAACTTCTCTAGTTGTCGGTTTGGGTTCTTTCTCCTCCAATAATAATTCACATTGTTGATTTCTGCTTTCACAGTCGGTTGTTTCATACATTCCCCTGCAATATTCCTTCCATCTTTCTAGAATTTCCTCTGTCTCTGTCTTTCCCATCTCGTCACAGTTTACATTTAGCTTAGGTGTGACATTTATCGTCAATGTCTTCATTTCTTTAAACATTCCACTATCTCTTCCACACTTCTGATGTCCTTCTATTCTTTAACAACAGTCTTATATGTAGTGTTTTTTTGTTGTTGTCTTTTCTTATGTTTCTTCTTACTACTTTTGTTAAAAATTTATATTCCTATTTGTTGTTTGTCACTTTCCATTGCTTCTTCATTTCTCTAAGTTTTTTTTTTTTTAGTGTGCCTGTTGTAATCATCCATTCTTTGTGTTTTCTTTACTGGAACTATATATTTAGCTGTTGTTATTAGGATACATATATGGCTGTGAGACCTGGACACTTAACAAACCAGCTGAGAAACACATAAATGCCTTTGAATGTAAATGTTACAGAAGAGTTCTTCAAATATCATGGACACAAAGAAGAACAAATATATCCATACTATAAGAACTGAAGAAGGCTGGCTAGTAAAGAGAGAAAACTTAAATATTTTGGACACATTAAACGTCATGATAATCTAGAGAAGACCGTCTTGGAAGGGTACATAATGGGAAAAAGAAAGAGAGGAAGACCAAGGTGAAGATGGCTGCAAGAAATCGTTGATAATCTGTAAATGGATGCATCAGCAGCAGGCCATCTTGCTTACAACCGAGAGGCCTACAGGAGAGCTGTAGGGAGGCAAAGTTCCGCAAGGGACATTCAAATTAATTAATGAATGAAAATCCCTTGACGAGGTTGAAAAACTTGCTGAAAACAGGAGAACATGGCGAACTACCATGCGAGCCCCATGTGACGTTTAACGGCACGGGAAGGATGCATCTAAACGTTGTTAAAAAAATATGAGTTGTGTTTCGTATAGTTTTGATTTGTAACATTAGTTGATGTTTTTCAGAAGATTTCTTGAAAACTTGACGGAGAAAACAAACGAAACAAAATTGGAAAAAAAACTTCCAGAATTGACGTAGATCGTCTGCTACGGGAAAAGAAACCTCGACATTTTGATTTTGTCAAGTTCTCTCTTCCAGATGCAATGAAGCTCTAGGAACAGCTTTAAAAAGCGAATGGAATTATGTGAGTGGATGCTGCAGCTGTTACAGTTGACGGTAAGGTCTGACGGGTTAATTCAGAGAAATAAGAGACGTGTAACATGTGCTCGTTTGTCGGACAGGGAGTAAGTGTTACAGTGGGATGTAACTAAGTATTGTTTTATTTGCTATCGAATTAGAACCATGTATGTTGCGTTGTTTTCTCGTTTGATGTGCGTTGTGTGAATTATATTCAAATACTGTGATTATGGCCTGCATAAAGATCCCAGGTGCTATTTCTCCATAAGTCGCCTGCACGGGGTCACTGTGTGATCGCTTGTAGTACAGACAGTCCATATTTAAAAGACTTTGTTCGTGCCTGAACCATACTTGAGAAGAGTAAACTAAGTAGTCAGTGTTTTTTAAAATGATTGAACAGTTAAATGAATTGCAACAGGAGCAATCAAAGTGGCTTGAAGAATGACGATGGGCGCAGGAGTTGGGTGTATTTGAATGAGAAAACAGGTCATTTAATTAAGGACTCTAAATGCATTTCGTTTTAAAAAAAAAAGTAAAAAACAAAGTAAAGGTAATCCTCTCACGCCGTAGAGGCACATAGGGATATGGTGTTAGCGCCCATATTTTCCTTGATCTGGCAGCACACTTTTAATTAAGTAGGACTCTAAATGCATATAAATAGGACTCTAAATGCATTTAAGTAGGACTCTAAATGCATATAAATAGGACTCTAAATGCATTTAAGTAGGACTCTAAATGTATATAAATAGGACTCTAAATGCATTTAAAGTAGGACTCTAAATGTATTTAAGTAAGACTCTAAATGCATTTTGGTAGAAATCAAATTGCATTTCAGTAGGAATATAATTGCATTTACTGAAATGCAATTATATTCCTACTGAAATGCAGTTAGTTTTCTAGGAATCTAAATGTGTTTCAGTAGACTCTAAATGCATTTCATTAGGACTCTAAATGCATTTCAGTAGAAATATAATTGCATTTCAGTAGGAATCTAAATGTGTTTCAGTAGAAATATAATTGCATTTCAGTAGGAATCTAAATGTGTTTCAGTAGAAATATAATTGCATTTCATTAGGACTCTAAATGCATTTCAGTAGAACTCTAAATGTGTTTCAGTAGACTCTAAATGCATTTTAGTAGGACTCTAAATGCATTTTGGTAAAATCTAATTGCATTTCAGTAGGAATCTAAATGCATTTTTCAAAAGCAAACCACGAAAGACTGATGACTTTGCTAGCACTACAGTAGAATCTACATTTTCCTTTCACGCAGTTGTAACATTATCAAAGCTTTAGATCACATGTCTCTCATTCAGAACATAGTTTCATAACTTTATGATCCGAAATATTAAAGTTGATCAAAATATTAAGATTAGTCAACTGTACCATATTATATACAGGACAGTCCTGTGTCTTAATGGTTTGACCCAGGAATAATATTTCATGCAGAAATCAACAGTGTCAATTATTATTGGAGAAGAAAGAACCCAAACTGACAATTGAATAAGTTTTATGGGCAGTAAAGAATCTGACAAATGGTAAATCACCAGGATGTGATGTGATAACAGCTGAACTTATTAAAGCAGGAGGAAAGAAATATGCAATAATCTGTCATGCACTATATAAAAAGATATGGCATTCATTTGGCCAAAAGAATGTTTTCAGAACTGTATTCATACCACTGCCAAAAAAGGGTAACTTGAAATTATGTGCAGACTACAGAACTGTCGGCCTGATTAGTCACGCCAGTAAAAATTCTATTACAAATCTTAATGGGTAGACTTCTTAAGAAAATAGGAGAAACCAATATGGTCCAAGCTGGTTTTAGACAAGGAAGAGGATCAAGAGATCATATATTCAATATAAGATTAATAATAGAGAAATGCAGAGTTTAATGTGAATCTATATTTATCTTTTATAGACTATTCAAAGGCATTTGATTATGTACAGCACCAGAGACTTTGGGAATTAATGGAAAAAATGGGATTTCCAACACATTTGATACAATTAACATCACTGCCAACAGGTAGCAGTAATAATAAATGGTGAAACAACAACTTGGTTTGACATAAAACAAGGGGTCCGCCAGGGATGCATACTGTCACCTTACTTATTTAACGTGTATACTGAAAATATAATGAGGAATGTTAGAGAAGATATCTCTCTCTCTCTCTCTGAGCCTTAAGTGCCCAGGGCACATGGGGCTTCCGCAAGGGTTTTCCACAAATGCCTGTCCTTCGACTTTTTTTCTGCTCGTGCCCAGGTGAGCCCTCTATTGCTCAACATCCTTTCTGTTGTTCTTCTCCATGTCTCTTTTGGTCTACCCTTACTTCTGCTCCCCTGCGGTGTCCATCTTAGTGCTATTTTAGGTAGTGAGTTGTCAGTCATTCGGAGCACATGTCCCAACCATCGCCAGCGTCTTTCCTCAATAATTGTTGTCAGTGGTTTCATCTGCATTTCTGCTAATAAGAGAAGATATAGACAAAGAATATTACGATGCCATAACAATTGGAGGTTATGAAATACCAGAGATTAGATAAGCTGATGACACAGTATTACTGTCCACAACACAAAAAGGAGTGTAAAAACTAATTATGTCAGCCTGAAAGAATAGTGAAGAGTAAAACCTTTATCTTACTGCAAAGAAAACTAAATTGATGATAACTGACAAAACAAATAAGTGAGCTGAAATATATGTCAATGAGGAAAAATTGGAAGAGGTGGAGAGTTTTGAATATCTTGGATCATTACTAATTAATAATGGATATACAATGATGGAAGTTAGAAGGAGGACATCTGTCGCTCTTCAAAAAATAAAACAACTGAAGAAGCTGTGGAGAGGAACAGAGAGAACTACAAAAATAAGATTTTTAAGGGCATGCATCTTTCCCCTTGCATCATATGCCTGTGCTACCTGGACACTTAACAAAACAGCTGAGAAACACATAAATCCCTTTGAATGTAAATGCAACAGAAGAATCCTTCAGATATCATGGCCACAAAAAAGAACAAATATATCCTTACTACAAGAACTTAATATTGAAGAAGGCTGGCTAGTAAAGAGGATTAAACAGAGAAAACTTAAATTTTTGGACACGTTAAATAATCTAGAGAAGACCGTCTTGGAAGGATACATAATGGGAAAAAGAAAGAGAGGAAGACCAAGGCGAAGATGGCTGCAAGACCTCATTGATAATCTCTGAATGGATGCATCAGCAGTAGGGCATCGTGCTTCCAGCCGAAAGGCCTACAGGGAGGCTAAGTTCCGCAATGGACATGCAAATGACTGACTGACTGACTGATTGACATCACACACTGGAATATCTTGCCAGCAGTGCAGAAAAACTTAAGTACTTTTTGGAAATAAATCATGCAGTTGAGAATTGCTTGAAAGTTGTAATTTGCTTGATAGTTATAAGTCATCACTTTCTTCTTTGAGTCATGGACATACAAATCTCATTGATTTAAGAATATATATCAGTGATTCTGATACATATTTGTGATTTCTGTATAAATAATGTGATTCTGATACATTTGAGTCATTTTTGTATAATTCTGTGATTCTGTTATAAATCTGTGATATAATTATCCAAAAATGTATTTCTGTCCTGAAAATTTTCAGTGAATGATGGACATAAACCTGTTGACCAGGCTACTCCAGGTCACAGACAGTGGTAAGTATCCAGTCACTTCAGATGTAACAAAAATAAAATATTTTCTTAAGTTATCAGTAGTCTTATAGTGGTCATTAGAATCTCCAGATTAACTTTTAATAACTGGTTTTGCACAGAAATATTGTTCATTTATCTTATGGGGTGTGGGCAGAGTCATAATGTCTGTTCTTTCTCTGCTTGCCTCAGATATTGAAGAGTACAGGTTCAGATCTCACCAGAAGTGGCAAGGATATTTTTATTCTTATGAATCCTCTAGCAGAAAATTCCTTTGTTCATCGGGTAGTGGGACTGAATGTCTGTGTGCATTGTCACATGCGTTAAAAATTCCTTGGCAGCTGGAAATCACAAGAAGAGTAGGCCAGATGGTTGCTGCACAGGAAAATTCTAGGAAATTAACCATGGAAATGGGCAACAAGGACTTGAAGCATCTAGGCTACCTGTGTCACCTGTTCTGAGGTGGGAATTGCAGGGGGGGTGGGGGGAAGAGCAGACCAGATGTGGGGAGTGTTATGACTGATGAAGCCATTTTCCAAACAAGGAACATCATCTGTCATATTTTTTATTTTCTTGATTGCGTTGCTTGTATCAGCTTGACATGTCATGATTAAATGCTGTTGTGATGTTTCATTGGTCGGGTTAGAAAAGTAGTATGATTTCAGACAAAATTGTCATCATTGGTTGTTCATTTATTAGAGGCTACAATTTCAGATCCCACTTTTAATCAAGGACTTTATATATATATATATATATATATATACACACATTCATTCATTTGCATGTCCCTTGCGGAACTTTGCCTCCCAAACAGCACTCCTGTAGGCCTCTCGGTTGTGAGCAAGATGGCCTGCTGCTGCTGCATCCATTTCCAGATCGTCAACAATATCTTGCAGCCATCTTTGTTTCGGTCTTCCTCTTTTTCTTTTTCCCATTATGTATCCTTCCAATACGGTCTTCTCTAAATTATCATGACGTTTAATGTGTCCAAAATATTTCAGTTTTCTCTCTTTAATCCTCTTTACTAGCCAGCCTTCTTCAATATTAAGCTCTTGTAGTATAGATATATTTGTTCTTTTCTGTGTCCACGATATTTGGAGAACATAACACACATAACAAGCATATATAAAGAATATATATTCAGGAACAATGTAGAGATAAGACAGATGAGTGAACAACAACCAGTCTCATGGGTGATCAGGAAAAGGAGATAGACATATTGTTGGTCACGTGATGAGAAGAAACGATCAGAGAATCCCAAAACAAGCTATCAAGTGGAACACAACAGGCCAAAGAAAAAGAGGCAGACCGCATGAAACTCTGAAGAGGACATTGTTAAGAGAGGCCAAATTAATAGGCATAAAATCCCTTGATGAGGTTGAAAAGCTCACTGAAAACAGGAAAAAATTGCGAACTACCATGCGAGCCCTATGTGACGTTTAACGGCATGGGAAAGATATATGTATATATAAGGTATAAACATGATCCTGAACATCAGTGTGTACAGTTCAAACATTGCTATTATTTCTGTTTTAAGCTTTGTCTATCTGCTCTTGTCCGTCTGTGTCCTCCTCATCTATATTTATGTTTTTTTTTGTTTGTTGTGTCATAATTTCTGTTTCTTTTTTGCATTGGGAGGATGAATATGCTGTCTGATATGCAGTCAGCAACTGATAGCTGACATGTTAGCATCGGGGTTGACTAACCGTAACTGACCAATACCCTAGCCCAGCTCTCTGTTGGTATGTCCACTGACAGGGCTGGCCTGGCTAATGAGGTATGGATCACCATAATGGTGGTGGGGCCTGCTAAAGAAACATTGCGCACCTAGTGCTTTTTTTAGCCGCACTCAGGTACTGACAAGATAACCACTGTAACCCACTCCCAAGCCAAGATGGTGTTGTGCCTCAACATCTTCGCCGCATCAGCTGCAAAGAGAGATTGTATCAGAAGTTGTTTTTTTTTTTTGCATTGTTTCTTTTCTCTCACTTTTTTTTGTGTGATTTAAAAAAAAATATGTTGGTGTACCTTTTTTTATGTTTCACTGTATTTTTATGGTATGAGATAGGTCTGTTTCTTCATACTTTTGAGTCATAATGTGTGCTCTTCATACTTTTGAGTCCAGTTCGTACATGTGAGTAATTATCTTTATTCTCTGTACATTTTTATGCCATTTTTGCGTGTGTACCATTTACTGCGTTGTTTGCTTTGTTTAGGCCAGTTATTCTGTTTTCTGTATGTTTTTTTTTAAATATTACTTTTCCAGAAATAGAACCATATTATATACCTGTGTTGAGAACTGTGGTAAAGATTGTTCTACCAGAGTAGAAATAGAGAGAAATATGTGGTTTTACAAAAATCTCTCTTTCTCTCAAGGTCCCTGCCAGCAGGTTTAGGATGTTGTGTCCTTCCATAACTCCCAATCACTTGTGCATCTCAGCAGGCTTATCACTGAGCATATCCCGTGCCCGGATGCCAAACCATCATACATCTTTTCTCAGTCTACCTCTGGCTCTTCTACCTTTGATCTTTCCTGTTGCCATTAGTTGCAAACATGCCCCACCAATCTGGATTGCCTCTTTCAGAACTTTGGCTTTATAATTGTCCAGCATTCTTCTTCAGCGTTCTTCTTAAGAACCACATTTCAGCTGATTCCAGCCTTCTTTGCATCTCTTTACAAGAGGAGATATAAGGAAGAAGAGGTGAGAAGGAATGTCAAAAACAGCAATGAGATGAGCTTGTAGAAGGGTAACATTAGTGACAAAGGTATAAAGCCAAAATATTTGTTTGTTGCTCTTTGTTCTACACTTCTACATGGTCATCTCATTGCTTTCTTTGCCACTTCTTCTCATCTTCATTTCTTTCTATTTGTGTGTATGTGTGTGTGTAAAACTGCACCGTATACCTCTGACTATCTTTACCTTTTATATTTTGCAGTTTTATTTCATTTTTTAAATATTTTTCTTTTCAATTCTTGTGCTTGTTTCTAAACTGTCAGTGATATGGTCTGTTCATTATAATTTGAAGCTGAAAATTTTAGCAGTATGTCTTTAATAAGAATATTATTTGTCTCTTTCATAGCATATCCCACAGGTGGTTTTTCCCACAGTCTAGGACTGGAGGCATATGTTCAGCGTAACGAGATAGGAAGAGCTGGGAAAGGTTTGTTAAATGTTCTCTTTATATTCCATTTAATTTGCTAGGTATTTAAAATGTTTATTAATTGAAATAATATTTTTTACATGATAAAAATGACTGTGCCAGAGTGATGGTCGATGAACAAGAGCTCCACTATCCTAGAAAATAGATTTTGCTTGGCTAACAGATTTGGGACAGTGGCTACAGTCACTGACTAGTACAGTCACTGACTGAAGAGGAAAGCAATGGTAAACTACCTTCTGGAAATATACCAAGAAATCCAAACAGCAACATGGAAGGTCAGATAGGTGTCACCTTACTTATTTAACATGTATACTGAAAATATAATGAGGAATGTTAGAGAAGATGTAAGACAAAGAATATTACAATGCCATAACAATTGGAGGTTATGAAATACCAGAGATTAGATATGCTAATGACACAGTTTTACTATCTATAACACAAAAAGGAGTGGAAAAACTACTTATGTCAGTCCATAAGAATAGTGAAGAGCGAAACCTCTGAGAAAATTAAATTGATGACAATTGACAAAACAAAACTACAAGAACTTCAAGAATATTGAAGAAGGCTGGCTAGTAAAGAGGGTTAAACAGAGAAAACTTTAATATTTTGGACACGTTAAACGTCATCAGAATTTACAGAAGACTGTCTTGGAAGGGTACATAACGGGGAAAAAGAAAGAGAGGAAGATCAAAGCAAAGATGGCTGCTAGACATCGTTGATAATCTGCAAAATGATGAGAAGACACAATCAGAGAGTCTCAAAACAAGCTATCATGTGGAACACAACAGGCCAAAGAAAAAAGGTGTGAACCACATGAAACTCTGAATAGGACATTGTTAAGAGAGGTGAAATTAGTAAGCATAAAATCCCTTGATGAGGTTGAAAAGCTCGCAGAAAACAGGAAAACTTGGTGAATTACCATGCCAGCCCTGTGTGATAGTCAACAGCATGGGAAGGATGTAAGATGTCTTGCATTGTTTTTGTTTGTCAAGTATGTGTTACTGTGGTATAAGATTACATTATTGTGGAAAGTACAGGTATTGTTCATTGGCTTGAGAGCTGTCAGCCTACTATAGTGTGAGGATCTTTAATATGTTGACAGCTTGTCAGCCTACTATAGTGTGAGGAGCTTTAATGGGTTGACAGCTTGTCAGCCTACTGTAGTGTGAGGGTCTTTAATGGGTTGACAGCTTGTCAGCCTACTGTAGTGTGAGGGTCTTTAATGGGTTGACAGCTGTCAGCCTACTGTAGTGTGAGGGTGTTTAATGGGTTGACAGCTGTCAGCCTACTGTAGTGTGAGGGTGTTTAATGGGTTGACAGCTGTCAGCCTACTGTAGTGTGAGGGTGTTTAATGGGTTGACAGCTGTCAGCCTACTATAGTGTGATGGTCTTTAATGGGTTGACAGCTTGTCAGCCTACTATAGTGTGAGGGTCTTTAATGGGTTGACAGCTTGTCAGCCTACTATAGTGTGAGGAGCTTTAATGGGTTGACAGCTTGTCAGCCTACTATAGTGTGAGGAGCTTTAATGGGTTGACAGCTGTCAGCCTACTGTAGTGTGAGGGTGTTTAATGGGTTGACAGCTTGTCAGCCTACTGTAGTGTGAGAGTTTTTAATGGGTTGACAGCTTGTCAGCCTACTGTAGTGTGAGAGTTTTTAATGGGTTGACAGCTGTCAGCCTACTGTAGTGTGAGGGTGTTTAATGGGTTGACAGCTGTCAGCCTACTGTAGTGTGAGGGTGTTTAATGGGTTGACAGCTGTCAGCCTACTGTTGTGTGCGGGTGTTTAATGGGTTGACAGCTGTCAGCCTACTGTTGTGTGCGGGTGTTTAATGGGTTGACAGCTGTCAGCCTACTGTAGTGTGCGGGTGTTTAATGGGTTGACAGCTGTCAGCCTACTGTAGTGTGCGGGTGTTTAATGGGCTGACAGCTGTCAGCCTACTGTAGTGTGAGGGTGTTTAATGGGTTGACAGCTGTCAGCCTACTGTAGTGTGAGGGTCTTTAATAGCTTGACAGCTGTCAGCCTACTGTAGTGTGCGGGTCTTTAATGGGTTGACAGCTGTCAGCCTACTGTTGTGTGAGGGTCTTTAATGGGTTGACAGCTTGTCAGCCTACTGTAGTGTGAGGGTGTTTAATGGGTTGACATCTGTCAGCCTACTGTAGTGTGCGGGTCTTTAATGGCTTGACAGCTGTCAGCCTACTATAGTGTGATGGTCTTTAATGGGTTGACAGCTGTCAGGCTACTGTAGTGTAAGGGTGTTTAATGGGTTGACAGCTGTCAGCCTGCTATAGTGTGAGGGTCTTTAATGGCTTGACTGCTGTCAGCTTACCATACTTGGAGAGTCCTTAAGTGGGTTGACAGTTGATAACCCTACCGTAGTTGGAGGTTTAATCCTTAGTCTTTCTCCTGCCCCATGTCTTTTTGAATGAATCAGTGGGCTCCTCATGCATTCATTATTGTGAAACTTTACCTCACTTTTATCCACAGATCACTGTGCGCTTTACCAAGCATTTGTTTGTATACTGGAAAACTCAGGTAGCTTTTGTACTGTAAATTTAATGTTGACATTGATTCTTACATTGCCTGCTTTGTCTACAGGTCTCTTTCTCTTGCTGCGTGCCCTATCCTTCTCTTTCACCCTATCATACTTTGTCTCTTTCTCTGTTTCTCAGAGTCTCTCAGACACACTCTGTTTCCTCGCTATCACTATCTCCATGTAGTTTTATCTCTGTACTGACAGTGTATTTTTTATTATGTATATTGTCTGTGTGTGCACTTGTATGTTTGTGTGAGTCCTATTTTATTAGGTTAATTACTTCTTCTCTTTTACTTTGAATGTAATAATTTAATCTTACACTCTTTTGAGATTTTTTTTTTCTAATGTAATTTGTATATTTGTATTAAATCGAGTGTGTGGAAAGAGTGAAAGATGGAGTGATGAAGGGCAGAATGTAAGATGGGCCTGCATGCCCAATTCTTTACCCTTTAAAAATAAAGATTCATTCATTCATTCATTCTCTTTGTTTCTCTGTGCCTACCATTTCTGTGTGTGTGTGTGGTATGTGTTTGTGTATGTGTCTCTCTCTCTCTTTCTTTCTGTCTCACTCTCTAGATTTCTCCCTCTTTGTTTCTCTCTCTTTGTTCCTAGTCATGATGGAGCCACAGGGGAAACCTTGTCTAACATTTCCCATGGAACAAACACAACCCCAAAGTTCTTGTTTCTTTAAGATATAGAAGCCACAAGTACCACCACTTTCCTGACCTTACCATTCCATTACTTAGGGGCCAGTATCATCTCATATCCACTGGCCTTTGGATAATAATAAGACTGGGTGAAAGATGGAGTTGCCTGGCTCAAAGTGGTCACCTGACTATGGTTCTTTCCATCCCTTACTCTTTCTTAGCTGCTTACTCTTTTGTTTCTCTCTGTGTGTATTTCCATCTGTCAATCTTTCTCAGTTACCCACTTCTCTTCTTTCCGTCTCTCTACTTTCCTTCTTTTATTGCTTCCTGGTGATGTAAAAGATGGCGGGAGCTTTTTAACGCTCTTGCTGGCATACTTTCGTATGAATATTTCGCATTGACATCTATCGTAAAATGGGAGTTGGGCATAAGGCCAACAACCTTATCCTGAGACCCATCTAGAGGCAACTCTAGATGAGAAGAAAAACTATTACAGAAACTTGCAATACAATCAACTGAAAGATGGACATATGTCAGTCATGTGCTGAGAAGAAACAACCAGAGAATCCCAAAACAAGCTATCATGTGGAACATAATGGGCCAAAAAAAAAAAGAGGTCAGCCACGGGAAACTCGAAAGAGGACATTGTTAAGAGAGGCCAGCTTAGTGGGAAGCCACTGACAACAGTTATTGAGGAAAGACACTGGCAATGGTTGGGACATGTGCTCCGAGTGACTGACAACTTACTACCAAAAATAGCACTAAGATGGACACCACAGGGGAACAGAAGTAAGGGTAGACCAAAAGAGACATGGAGAAGAACAACAGAAAGGATGTTGAGCAATAGAGGGCTCACCTGGGCAAGAGCAGAAAAAAAAGGCAAAGGACAGGCATTTGTGGAAAACTCGTGCGGAAGCCCCATGTGCCCTGGGCACTTTTAAGGTTCAGAGAGAGAGAGCGCTTAGTGGGATTAACATCCCTTGATGAGGTTGAAAAGCTCGCCGAAAACAGGAAACCTTGGCAGTCTGCCATGCGAGCCCTATGTGACGTTTAACAGTATCAGACGGATGTAAGATATAAGATGTAAGACTTTCCTTCTCCTACGTCTGTTTTCTTGTCTTATGTTACTATTCATTTATCATTTGTCTTCCTTTGTCTTCTTAACCCTTTGAAAATAAAGTATGTTCATTCATTCGTTCATTCTTTCCTTTCTCATTCCTTATACTCAAAATAAACCTGAATTTTGAAGATTACTCATAATAAGCATATCAGCCAAGTCTATAGTGAAGAGGGTATTGGGAGTGATTCAGAGCATCAGAAGGTGGATATTATAGCAGTATAAGGGTTACTTGGTTATCTTGGCAAGCTACCATGTGAGCCTCATGTGACATTTACTGGCACAGGAAGAGTGTAAGATGTAAGATAAGGGTTACCAGACATATCATGGCCTTTCTACAGCACACATTTAAGCAAGTGATGATGTGAATGTTGGTTGTTCAGTCACTTGATTGAGTTGGCACTGAAGTTGGTCATGAGAGGGGGTTTTTTGGTGGGACTTCTGGAGAGAAAACAGTTGTGTGGAGGCTAGAAGATAGATGAAGGCAAGGTCTTTATCTGTCAGCATGAGTGCAGAGAAAGTGATTAAATATGGAGTATACCATCTTGGAGAACATATGGCATTCAAAAGTCATAACCACAAAAACTAAGTTAAGCTTATTCAGTTCAATTGTCTTCTTCTTCTTCATTTGCTTCTGCCACCAATACTGCCCTGTGATCCTACTGAATTTACACCTGTGGTCCTTGATAGGTCCTGTGGTCCCCAAAAGGACCACATGAGATCCCCGATTGGACCACAATAGGTTCAGAGTATCGCAGGGCTTGAGCCTGTATTCTTGGTGAGTCTCAGAAGTGGGATTGTGTGACACCATGGTTTTCATTGCACCAGTTTAATCTAGAGTTGGGGACAGTTCAGATGTAATATCCACCCTCATTTATGCATGTTAAAGCTGGAAAACAACTAAAGAAATAGACAACAAATTAGATTCTTTTGAAAACAAATGCCTAAGGCAAATACTCTGTATAAAGCGGAACAAATTCAATAACACAGTAGAGATAAGGCAGATGAGCAAACAATAATCTGTCTCATGGGTGATCAGGAAAAAGGAGATGGACATATATCTATCATGTGATGAGAAGAAACAGTTAGAGAATTGCAAAAAAACACTATCAAGTGGAACACAACAGGCTGAAGAAAAAGAGGTTGATCATGTGAAACTCTAAAGAGGACATTGTTAATAGAGCCCAATTTAGTAGGCATAAAATCCCTTGATGAGGTTGAAAAGCTTGCCAAAAACAGGAAAACTTGACGAACTACCATGCGAGCCCTATGTGACATTTAACGGCAGATGAGAACGTAAGATATGATCTTGGAGTTGGAACTTTTGGTAGACCAAATGCACATATATCCAAGCTTAAGTCAAACTCCCTAAGTCATAGTCAGAGTCATTGTGAAATGTTGATATGTTTGAATGTTGTTGTATGTTGATCTGTGACTACTTACAGCATGAGTCATCACGCACACGCTCATCCACCACTAGATCACGCCGTACATGTGCCAGGGACAAACTTGTACAATATGAAATACAGCTGGGATTGTTATACTGTTGTAAGCCGTACCAAAACAAAAGAAGAACCTTCAAAGAAATAGAAAATAAAAATAAGAAAAAAAAACTATGCTTGTAAATGCCAACTCAAACTTCCTTTTTTTCTGGTGAATATTTCTGTCAGAGTTATAAAGTCATTATTTTCTTTTTTTTTTTTTCAATTAGGAGCTTAGAATCATGTTTTTGGTTGCGAAACTTAATTCATGCTATTTGATTTGTATCACCCTCAGTCATTGCTGTTGTTATTGGAAGCAGGTATTCCTCTTTCCCTAAGGTTCATTCTGCATCCCATTTGTCAAAGCGGCCCATAAAGGTGTAGCAAGCTGTCGAGCAACAACGGACATGAATACACAGAGTGATTCTGGGATTAGGGGAGGCTGTGATTTGGTAGCGTTAGATAAGATGTGCGAGGCTTGTTCCACCAATCACATTGCCAGGAGAGCCAGCACCAGGCAGGCAAGTGACTGGCTGTCATTATGTATTTCTTTTAGTGTGCCCAGTTTGTGTTTGCAGTTTTGTGTTTACAGGTGGCTCAGTGGTTCAGAATAGCAAAAGTGGTTCAGAATAGCAAAATTAGTTCAGAATGGTAAAGTGGTTCAGAAAAGCAAAAGTGGTTCAGAAAAGCAAAAGTGGTTAAGAATAGCAAAAGCGGTTCAGAATAGCAAAAGCGGTTCAGAATAGCAAAAGTGGTTCAGAATAGCAAAAGCGGTTCAGAATAGCAAAAGTGGTTCAGAATAGCAAAAGTGGCTGGGGTTTTGTTGCGTTCTGAAGTGGAAGAGTGGTGGTACAGGGCTCAGAACCCTAAGAAGTCACCACATCAAGCACTTGAATGGAAACTGAGGCAGTGGCAGTGGAATGGCCAGTAGCCCATGATGCGGTTAATGGCCGTCACTGAGACAGATTCACCGATTCTCCGTGTATGCTTTGTGAAATTGAGAAGAAATTGCTTTGTAAAGAATGGGTTAATTTGCTGTGTCATTCAGATGTGATGAGTCTAGAGTGGATTTACTGTCCAGGTCATGTGAGAGTACATGGAAAACGAAATGATGGATAGAGACTTGCTTCTTATCTTATATCTTATATCCTTCCCGTGCCGTTAAACGTCACATAGGGCTCGCAAAGTAGTTCGCCAATTTTTCCTGTCTTCGGCGAGTCTTTCAACCTGATCAAAGGATTTTATGCCTGTTAACTTGGCCTCTCTTAATAATGTCCTCTTCAGAGTTTCACGCGGTTTGCCCCTTTTTCTTCGGCCTGTTGTGTTAGACTTGCTGGACAGGCTAAAATAAAAGGCAGGCTGAAAATGGACAAGAGTGACATTGCTAAAGTTGTATTGGACAGACTTGTGGGAAAGTGAAGAGTGAGAATGGAAGGACAGTGTAGTTATAAGGAGGTTGTTGGAGCTGGGAAAGATTAAAGGTGCTGCAGGAAAGCTGAACTCTCTCTCTCTCTCTCTCTCTCTCTCTCTCTATCTCTCTCTCTCTCTGAACCTTAAGTGCCCAGGGCACATGGATTTTCCACAAATGCCTGTCCTTTGCCTTTTTTTCCACTCTTGGAAAGCTGAACTGTGTGGCACAAAAAAAAGTGTCGTAAACAACCAACACCTGATGGAAACTATTAGCAAACAGGCTCTTGGGTGGATGTTGCGGCATGTGGCGGAGCATATATAAGGCTGTCCTGAATGCAGTGGTGCAGGAGTCTGAATTTTGAACCTTTGAATCTTGTTTGCAATGTTTTCTTTGTGCTTTACATTAAGTTGTTGACACTCATTGCAGTTATATCAAGTTGTTGAAACACACGTTACTATTATATCAAATTGTTAATATTCTGTTTGCTTTTACATCACTCTGTAAAAGTATGCTTTGCCATGATATCAAATTATTATGATTTTTTTGTTGTTGTTGGTGTTATGTCAAGTTTTTAATAATCTCTTTTTCTGTTTTATCAGTGTTTAACATTCATTCTCTTTGATTTTTGTGTCAAGTTGTTAATATCTATCAATCTTTTTTCCCGCCGACTGGTGTTGGTGATCATACTTTCCCACAATTCCCTGTTCCAAATGCTGTGCTGGCGTTCTCTGTCTATGCCATCTTGTTAGCCCATCTATCATTTTCTCTCCCTGTCTACCTCAATCTGTTTTGTCTTCTATCTTTCCCGTTGTCACGATGTATTCCAGCTTGCCTTGCTATAAAATGTGTCCTATGAATCTGGATTATCTTTTTTTTTTTTCTGGCTTCTGTTTTTGCTTGCCTCATCTCTCTAGTCTCTCTCAGAACCTTTTCATTTGATTCCTTCGCTGTCCGTGGTGTCCTTAGCATTCTTCTAAAGAACCATATTTCAGCGGCTTCCAGATGGCATTGTACTTCATTAGTGACTGACCATGCTTCACATCCATAAAATAAAAATGGTTCAGTGTATTCCAGTTTTCACATCTTTTGTGTTATAATATACATTTTGCTGTTATATCAAGTTGTTAACTTTCTCTTTTGAGTTGTATCAAACTGTTAAGATTTTCTTAACTGGATATCAAGTTGTTAACTTTTATCATTGCTGTTATATGAAAATGTTAATTGTTATGTCAGGTTGGTTAACTTCTTTTTGCTGTTATAATATCAGGTTGTTAATTTTAAAAAATGGAAAAATTCCCATTTCCATGCCATTAAGACATATTGAGGAATACGGTGTTAGGCCCGTATTTTCCATGACCTTCGGCACATGAAGTCTGATGTGGTCAGTATCACGCCTGGCCGCATTACCTTCCCAGATTTCTCTGGAACCCATTTTTAGAGGCTGGGTTAACCCCGGGGCCTTTTTTGGTGTGTATGAGAAAAAAATCCCACTGCTGGGACTGAACCAGGTACCACTTGATTAGTAAACCGAGCGCCTAACCACTCAGCTAACCAGGCCGAAGTTGTTAATACTCTCTTTTATTTTTTTTAGCATTTTTTTTTAAACATGACTAAAATATTTGCATATTTCACAGGTAAAAAATATCATTTCAAACATCACTACCCATCTGGCCCATGAATTTGATTTATTTTTAGTGCAGATGTACCAGATTTTTTTTAAAATTTGAATTAATAGTTAGTGATTAATGACAAATTTTGAATATTCATGCAGGAAGTAAAAGTCAGGTAAACCTGAATTCCCAAGCACTGACATGAAATTAATGTTTCAGTCAGGCTAGATCTATCTAACCAAAACCTGACATGTTAAACTTGTAACGTATAATTAGAATATAGTATCACTGTATGTTAATACAACAGTGCAAGATTATGTATAAGAAATCAGTGCTTTTAAATTTGGTTGCGTCAAATTTCTGGTAATAATTTTAATAAAAAAAAAAAAAAAGATCAAATCCTCATTTCCATGCCTTTTTTTATATTTGGGATACAGTGTTAGGAGTGTATTTCCAAGACCCTCGGCACATGAAAGTCTGATGTGATCGCTATCATGCCTAGACCCATTTACCTTCCCAGACTTCTCTGGTAGCCATTTTTAGAGGCTGGGTAGACCCCAGGGCCTTTTTGGTGTGGAGGTACCAGAAAAAAAAATCTCACTGCTGGGACTTGAACCCAGCACCATTGGAGTAGCAGAACAAGTGCCTAACCACTCAGCCAAAGTAATTAAAGTATCACTTTCATATTGACACTTTTAACAAGTAGTCCTGTTTCAGTGAATCACATTTGATTCTAAATTCCTTTTTGCCATTCTGAAGATAAAATATTTGTATTTGATCAAGAACTTAAAATTCTATAGTACATCACTAAATTTTTTTTTAGTTTTTTAAATAGTTTCATTACCGACTCATGGTATTTTATTCTGTTAAAGGGCAAATCCTTCCTAGAAGTGGCATGTCTTACTTTCACTCATCTGGCTGAAGAGCTCAATTCGGTGTTAGTGAACTTGCCACATTGTCATTTTCCTGTTGTGTATGGTGTAGTTTTAGCCAAACTTAGTCTGGATGAGACTACTGTTCTAGCCTCATTCTTGTACGGCGTGGTAAGATGTGCCATTGCGACATCTGTCAGATTGGATGTTTTGGGTGCAATGGAGGTTAGTCTGTTGTTTGCACATAGGATATCTT
Organism: Achatina immaculata; assembly: GCA_009760885.1. Taxonomy (NCBI): domain Eukaryota; kingdom Metazoa; phylum Mollusca; class Gastropoda; order Stylommatophora; family Achatinidae; genus Lissachatina; species Lissachatina immaculata. The sequence goes on from CM019712.1 coordinate 20,526,332, forward strand.
GATTAATTTGAAAAAAAAAAAAAAGTAAACTGTCTTATCATGTTGTATAGCCACTTAGGAATAACAAAATTGGAACATATATAAAAGTATATATATCTGATATATAAATTTTAAAAGTATGTGTTGTCATTTGTTCTTATCGTATATCATTTAATTTGGAATATTACAAAATAATGTGAGTAATGGTTTATTATGGAATAATGCAAGTTGTTAGGTTACTAGATATATAAATATATAAAGAATAATGGGAAAACTAGTTGTCTTGGGAATATAAATTGTGTGTTTCCCAGTTTATTTGGTATAATAAGTAATAGGAATAGCAGATTTTTAGGATGTATAGACTAATGTGAATACTGCTTTATTTCAGGTTGAAAAGAGTTATGTTAGTTCTGGTTTATTTTGGTTAAAAAAGTGTTAATGCAAGTTTATTTTGTTTGAAAACTGTTAATGCTGGTTTATTTTGTTTGAAAAATGTTAATGCTGTTTTATTTTTGTTAAAAAATGTTAATACTGGTTTATTTGAGATGTAAAGATAATAAGACCATCAGTTTAATCAGGACACAAAATAATGTGAATACTGGTTCATTTGGAAATAAAAAAATAGCATGAATGCCAGGTTATTTTTTTATACAGAAAGTAATAGGAATGTTTATTTTGAGCATATGAAAATAATGTGAATAGTAGGTTATTTAGGGGGCAAAAAGTAATAAGAATTCTGGTTGATTTGACAGGGTCAGAAGGTCCAGAATACTCTTCAACAATTGATACCAGAAATTATTGAGAGGTAGAAACTTGCTTTTTGTTTTTGCTTTTTCTGTTTTTGTTTTTGTGGCTGTTTTTTTTTTTCAGATATATCGTGTGTTTTCATTGAAATGTAAATATGTTAACATTCATTTGTGATGGTTCTTTATTGCTTGGAATTTGATACATTATCCTTTAGGCCAGTGTTTCTCAACATGGGGCATATACCCTATACGGAGGTGGGGCAATTTTAATATTGTCTGAGGCATTAGAAAATATTTATATTATACTTTTTCAGAACTTGGTTGGCTGTTATGCTGCTGGTTGGGGTGGGAGGAGGGGAGGGAGGGGGTTGCATCAAAATCTTTGAGACACTGAGGTGAGGCATGATCCAAAAATTGTTGGGAAACACTGTGTTGTGTAGTCATGTATAAAATGTCAACCAGGAAAATCGGCACCAGTGCTGAGAATAGAAGCAGTCAAGTGATTCAGATCATGGACATTTTTCACATTTACTGAAAGGTAAATTGACAAATATATAACACATGTAATACAAAAAAGGAGCACTGGACAACATACTTTTCCTCCCAGCTCTGTGCTGTCAGTGTTAAACTTGGACATTGACAGCTAAAAACAAAAAAAAAACAAACAAAAGGAAAATCATTATGACAGAAATACAGTGTCTGAGGAGAATACTAAATTAGCAAGAAGAGACAAAATTAGAAATGACAGCATCTGAACAAAGGTTGGAGTGGAAACAGTGCTGCTACACTACATGCAGAAACAGGAAGTCAAATGGTTTGGTCATTCTGATGTAGCAAGACAGTATACCACAGAAAGCATTCATGCTAAGAATGGTGGGAAGCAGGGGGAGAGGTCACCCATGCAGGAGGTGGATAGAGGAGCTAACAGAAACCTTATATATCCTATTATATGAACCAAGACTAGCCAAGCCCTGTCAGGGCATCTGTTTGTTCGCCCAACACTGAAATGTATATGAGGAAGGAGGCAAGACAAGCCAGTACAAGACATTATCTATTAAAACTTGTTAACTGACACGTAAGTTTCTTTTGTATGTTTCATCTTGGTTTGTTAACATATATAAATTTCTGCTGTATGTCTCATATTGGCTTTTGTTCATGACATATTGGCTTTTGTTCATGACGTATTGGCTTGTGTTCACATATACATTCTGCCATATTGACTGTTGTCCATATATATACATTTCTGCTATATGTCCTGTATTGGCTGTTGCTCACATATATACATTTCTGCTGTGTCCCATATTAGCTGTTGTTCATATATATACATTTCTGCTATATGCCACATATTGGCTGTTGTTCACATATATACATTTCTGCTATATGTCCCATATTGGCTGTTGTTCACATCTATACATTTCTGCTATATGTCCCATATTGGCTGTTGTTCACATATATTCATTTCTGCTGTATGTTTTATATTAATTGTTCTTAGTTCATCTTTTGCTGATTGGTTTGTCATATAACATGTGAGGCATTTCATTCCAGACAAATGCACCAAAATGAAGTTGTCAGTGTTTTCTCAAGTCTGACAAGGAATGTCTCATAAGTTTTTAAAAAGTTTTGTAGCTTATTTAAGCACGTAACTCTGTCGTAATAACTGATGAAAAATGTTTTTATTTATGTCTTCGCAGGAATAGCTCCAGGACAGCGGACAGAGCCTGCATAAAGTTCCCAGTCATAGACATTCTGCAGAATACACATGATACTTTATTCTGTAAACTTTTCTATTCTTGATGTTGTAAGTTGTTGTTGTTGTTGTTGCTGCTCCAGTGTGTTCTGTGCTGGAGGTTTGCTGGTCTCTTCAGTGTTAATAAAGAATGGAGGCTGAGTCTTTTGTGTTAGGTCATGGGGGAGGGGGGAGTGTCTGAACAATCAGATCAGTTTCATCATCATCAGGTGACGTGCCGACCAGCTGGCATTGGCTGTTATTTCTTTCCATAGTGCCCGATCCTTGATGCAGGCCATCAGTTCAGTTGGTGATCTCCTCTCACACCATCCCGTCAGACTGTCCAGTATCATTTCTCTGTCTTCTCACCTGGCTCTTCTTCCCTCTGTTTTTCATGTTGTTATAATATTTTCAGTGCCCCCTCTTATCATTACATGTCCTATGAAGGTACATTGTCTCTCTCAGATGACAAATTTTACAAATAGGAGACGATGAAGCTTTTGTACATTAAAGTAACAGAGCACAGTAAAGTAACAGAGCACAGTAAAGTAACAGAACACAGTAAAGTAACAGAACACATAAAGTAACAGAACACAGTGTTGTGTGATTAGATCTTGAAAAAATTATAGACAGAGCACTTTTAGACGTGAGAAAAAGAAAAATCACCAGAGAACTACCTGGGACTTGAACCACAGACTCTGGTATGACGGGCAGCAGTCTGGCCGTGAGAGAACAGCATAGTTAATGAATTGTTGCTATCTAGAACTCCTCTCATTGTCTCTCCTGTATTAATAAGATTTTTTTTTGTCTCTCTTGCTACTCTCAGACATTCTCCATTAGTAATTTTTGCTTTCAAGGGGATTCGCAACATTCTTCTAATAAACCACATTTCTACTGCTTCCAATGATCTTTGTGCAGACCTGCCTATTGTCCATGTTTCATTTCCATATAACAAGATAGGTTCAATATAGCATTTCAGGGTTCATTTTCTAACATTCTTTGATAAAGATGTGTTGGATATGTTTCTCTTTTTCTGAAATGCAGTCTTTGCTTGGCCCATTAAGTTCAGTTTAGTGCCATAAAATATCTCTCTCTCTTCTTCCTACCACCTCTCTTCCTCCCCTTTTCCACCTTCCATCTGTCTTTCTCTTCCTGTCTCCCCCCCCCCCCCCATATCAGAACCTCTCTTTGGCATTTTACTCTTTTAGGCTCATGACTTCAGATACATTTTGTCTCTGTTCATCTCCACTGCTGCTTCAAATTGTTTTAGGTTTTCTTCTACAGTCTTTCCATGTTGTCTTAGTCTGCTACTTAGCCTGGCTTTTTCCATCTCTACATACATACATATACAAGTTCGGTCTTATGACCTTTTTTTTTTTTAATGGTGCTTTCTATATGGTCAGGTCATTGTAGACTGCCAGATTTCATAGTCGAGGATGATTAGCAGTGATGTGACCAGATTATGAATTTGTCTTTTGATTTGGACTTTTGAAACTTCATTGTTAAATTCTTTGAAGAAATTTTTTTTAAAAATTCTCCTGCAGTTCTGCTCTGAAAGCTGTGTTTTTATTTTGTTTTTGTTGCATTTCATGTTTCGAGCCACTTGGGACAGTTTTACAGCAGTTTTATATGTGGTTAATGTGTTATCCTGGGATAGTACGTGTAATATATTTGTAATACATCCTGCACATAAAATATATACATGGATTAGGAGGGAGAGTCAAGTTAAAACCTTAAAAGTGTGATAAAATTTAGAACAACTGTCCTGGAAGTTGATAACAGTGATAGACATAGTTTTGAAGACTGGCCAGCAGGTGGCAGCACAAGGCTGGAATGTTACATGGGGGGGGGGGGAAGAAGTATAAAAAAAATGGCAACACTACTTGCAACATTCACCAGAGAAGAGCAACGTTCTGTTATTCATTTTTTTTTGTGTGTCTTTTGAAGGGATCAGACCCATCAAAATTCATCGAAGAATGAAAGTGCAGTATTGTGAAGACTGTCAATGAAGCAAGTGCATGAATGGAGTAGGAAGTTTCGAAATGATGTTAGTTCAGCGACAGATTCTCCTCGACCAGGTTGGACACAGACTAGTGAACCCAGAGGCCAGCGTGGCAGTGGAAGACATGGTGAGGGAGAGTTAGTGCGGCAGTGGAAGACATGGTGAGGGAGAGTTAGTGCAGCAGTGAAAGACATGGTGAGGGAGAGTTAGTGCAGCAGTGAAAGACATGGTGAGGGAGAGTTAGTGCAGCAGTGAAAGACATGGTGAGGGAGAGTTAGTGCAGCAGTGAAAGACATGGTGAGGGAGAGTTAGTGCATGGCAGTGATTGAAATAACCTCTTGTCTGGATATGACTCATGGATCAGCACAGTGTCCATGATGTTCTTCAGTTCCATAAAGTTAGTTTGTTTTTTTTTTCCCAGTAAATTGCACGATAAAGGTTTTCATTTAACTCTCCCTCATATATATCCATAGTTAATGTATATCCTTGATGTCAGATAAGGAACATTATGCTTCTATATGGAACCAATATTACTGTATGCTTTGGGGACTTAAGACCATAGGCAAACAGGGGAAACTGAAATAAAGCAACAGAAATATGATTCTAAAGCAGGGGGTTCAACTGGTGGCCCACCGGCCACATGCGGCCTTCTTTTTTTTTTTTTCCAGCCTGTGAGGCTTTTAGGAAAAAGGTAATAATTTGTTTTATTTACTTTAATGTTGTTAGCTGAGGAGTGATGATTTTTAGTTTTCTGCTGTGAAAGAGGGAAGTCATCAGAACTCCGGCTGTTTTTTGCAGCCAGCAGCAAAATTTCCTGTAGTGTGGTTATGTAGTTCAGCAAAAACTGGTTGATTTAGATGTGGCCTGCCACTTGACTTGTGGATACAGCTCTGACCTCTGAGCTCTTTTTGAAGTTGGACACCCATGTTCTGAAGAAAGGTGCAACATGTACTTTTACCTGCCAGGGAGAGGGAAAAAAATGGGTTGGTTCTCATGGAAGTCAGGTGTTGTGATGGTTAGTGCATTTGCCCACGGCTGTTGATCGGAAGGTTCCTTTATCAGTTTCACGCTGATTTTGTGGAATTTTTGTGGGGGATTGACCAGTGCCAGGATCAACCCAGTCTAAAAAAAAAATGGGTACATGGGGGTTCCCCTAGGAAAATGAAGACAGCGGGGACCACTACCTTAAAGGCTGTTGTAGCCTAGAAATGTGAGGGCATTAACACTTCATACCTCTACAGCATGCAAATGCTATGAGACTTGGGTTTTTTTTATGTAAGTCACGGAACATGGAAGACTCAGTCAGTCAGTCATTTGCATGTCCTTTGCGGAACTTTGCCTCCTTAACAGCTCTCCTGTTTGCCTCTCGGTTGTAACCAAGATGCCCTGCTGCTGATGCATCCATTCGCAGATCATCAGTAATGTCTTGCAGCCGTCTTCACCTTGGTCTTCCTCTTTTTCCCATTTCTTTGCCATGGAAAACTAAAGCCATTAAAAAAAAAAGACAATAAGAACTTTTTGGGCAAGTCCAGAGCAACCAAAGAATCACTGGAGAAAAGAGAAGAAAACAAAGAGAGAAATGTCTGAATGAATGGAAGAACTATGGGAAAAGGAAACCAGTGGATCTGATTAGAAACAGCAAGAACTACTGTGTAGCTTGGAGAAGCATGACTACCAGTGCTTATTGGTAAGGAACATGATGATGATGATAGTGACATACATACATGCAGAACCTGTATCCTGTGGCATGTGCATTTTATAGAAATGTGAAGTGTTAATGCCTTCACATTTCTAAGCCACTAAAGCATTCGAGGCAGGGATGCCAGGACTTGTCCATAGCTGCCTTTATTTTTCTAAGGAAAATCCTAGGTCTCTTGGTAAATGTTTCATGCAAATGTTTTTGATTAAACTGGAATAATTAATAATAATTTTTAAAAATCACATTTTATATGATATGATATAAATAAATTCCCACTTTTCAATTCTTTTTTAGTTCACATGAATATCCCAGACATTAAAATTTTAATTCCTTGAACCAGTGATATCGAAAGCTTTTGTGTCCTTCGTGTACCATTTGTCAAAAAGATATATCATATTTACTTAACATGCTTGTAGTGTATGTGTTGTTCTCATTGTTATTTTTTGTGGAACCAAATGTCAGAATAACTTATTTCCAGTAACAACGATACTGCAACAAAATAATGTCTGAAACGGTGATCATGTCAGGATTTTTTAAAACTGGTAACGTTGTTGTTCCCATCTTTCATCTTGCATGAAAAACTTTCTGAAATACCAGTTTTATGAATACAACATTTGGCACTTGAAAACTTTTTTGTTATTTACAATTCAGAACACATTGCAAATATCATCATCATCATCAGGTGCCATGCCGACTGGCATTGGCTATTATGCTTCTCCAGAGTACCCAATCCTTCATGCAGGGCATCAGCTCAGTTTGTGATCTCTCACATCATCCCGTCAGACTATCCAGTATCATTTCTCTCGGTCTTCCTCTTGATCTTCTTCCTTCTATTTTTCCTGTTGTTATAATATTTTCAATGCCCCATCTTCTCATTGCATGTCTTATGAAAGTACATTGTCTCTCTCTTATTTTTTTGACCAGGTTTTTTTTGTCTCCCCAGCTCTTCTCATACATTCTTCATTAGTTATTTTTGTTGTTCAGGGAATTCACAACATTCTTCTAATAAACCACATTTCTGCTGCTTCCAATGATTTTTGTGTCCATGATTCACTTCCATATAACAAGATAGGTTCAATATAGCAAATATCAGTGGTAATGTTCCAGTGGAATTTTTTTCCCTATCTTGTTTGTGGCAAGTTTTAGTATAGCTGGTTCTTCTCCTTGAAAATTGAGCATTATCATCCTACTGGCCTGATTATCCTCCATCTGATTTCGCTAGTTGCTTTTTAATAGGTTTCTGATAATATAAACTGGTTATGGTAACTGACGAAATTTTGATTTCTCTCTTTGTCTTTCAGAATTTTACGTGGTAGTTGCCGGTTAATGTGATTCATTTGCATGTCCCTTGTGGAACTTTGCCTCCCTAACAGCACTCCTGTAGGCCTATTGGTTGTGAGCAAGATGCCCTGCTGCTGGTGCATCCATTAATGTGATCATTGGACTGAAATTTAAAATAATCATTACTGTGGTTGTATTATTTGTAGATAATTTGTCACAGAGTGTAAAGTTCATAAAAGAGTTAATGTGTTCCTATTTTTTAAAAAATCAGGTTTTGAAATAATTTCCCATGTTATCAGATGACAAGCTGTAAACTGTAAAAAAGTGATGGGAAAAGAAATGAGAGTGCTTTTTTTTTTAAATTTCTCAAATGATTTACTTTTCCTAAATAAATTTTGCCATGCTCTTATGAATAACATGAATGGTGCCTGGACTTGCTTTTATCTCATCAGAAAATTTTCCATATGTGCAAAATATTAGTGTTGAAGATTCCTGTGACAGGTTTTTGACATCTGCCAGCTAAAATTAACACTTCTTTGTATGATGAAGTGAAGCAATCTACAATCACACAACAGGTTTACCTCCTGAGGTGTCCTTTTGAGACACTCACATGATGGGATTAATGTGGATCTTCCATCCAGGATGTGTGGTTGTGCATGGAAATGAGTTGGCTGATAGACTGGCTGGACAGTCTGAAATACAAGGCAGGCTGAGAATGCATAAGGAGGACATTGTGAAGGCCATGTTAGACAGACTGCGGGAGGATGAAGAGAGGGCCGAAATGTTGGATTGTTGTATGGTCATCAATTTTCATAATGAAAAAATGCACAGGTAAAACGGGCATTGATTGGGTACATGAGACCCAACTGGAAGATCTTGATTTTGCAGATGACATAACTCTTATCATTGACAATGTGAAATCAGTGCAAGGAAAAAACAGATACCCTGTCTTCAATGCCTAGTAAAATAGGACTTGAAATTAACAAGGATATAACAAAAATAATGAAACTTCTCATTAACCATGAAGGACAAATATACGTAGAAGGAACAGCTGTTGAAGAAGTAAACCATTTTGCATATCCCAACATCTCAACATCTACATACACCAAGATGGTGACACCAGAAAGGAAGTTAGAATTCAAATTGCAAAAGCAACATTAACCTTCAAGAATCACAAGAACATATGGCATTCAAAAGTTATAACCACAAAAACCAAGTTAAGATTATTCAAAGCTGGAAAACAAAGAAATAGACAAGAAATTAGACTCTTTTGACAACAAAAGCCTAAGGAAAATACTCAGTATAAAGTGGAACAAATTCAAGAACAACGCAGAGATAAGACAGATGAGCGACAACCAAACTATCTCATGGTGATCAGAAAAAGAAGATGGACATATATTGGTCACGTGATGAAAAGAAACAATCAGAGGATCCCCAAACAAGCTATCAAGTGGAACACAACAGGCCAAAGAAAAAGAAGTTGATCATGTGAAACTCTAAAGAGGACATTGTTAAGAGAGGCCAGTTCAGTAACATCCCTTGATGAGATTGAAAAACTCGCCGAAGACAGAAAATCTTGGCGAACTACCATGCGGGGCCTATGTGACATTTAGCGGCACGAGAAGGATGTAAAATCTTTCTTATGCCATTCCTGTCCACTTTACCTTACTCTTTATAACTTTTATTGGTTCTAAGGACAGTTATAGCTGGAGGTGGGGTGGGGGATAGGCTCTCCACTCTAATTAAATGTCTCCAAGGCGTGCGTCTCAAATAGCCTTTGGCAGTTCAAGTCCTGCTCCTGGCCTTCTCGTGGTGGAACTGTTCAAACTGACAGGAGAAGGGACGAAAGGTGAATATCTGACTCCTGAAAACTGGGCGCTTCGAGTGAGATGAGAGTCTTGCTTGGTAGCTCATCTAGGAGAAGGAAAACTGATTTAAAACCCGCTGCTGGCGAGATTCTTCAGCTGCCGTGCGTGGGGTGAAGCTCCTCCCGGCCAGTGAAGAAAAATGCGACTAGGGTTGCCGCGCGACGCCGCCGTGGAAAAGGTGAAAGAAAGGATTAAGTAAAGTAACTAGTAGTCTCGAAGTCAGGGCTACTCAAATCACGGCATCTCTGCTCTAGAGGCCGGCCACGTTCTATGTGCAACCATACTGGGGCAGATTGTGTAAACCGGCTTAACCCAGGGGTTAAACTAAGACACTGCCGGCGAGATTTTTCGGATGCCGCGCGTGGGGTGAAACTCCTCCTGGCCAATGAAGAAAATGCAATTAGGGTTGCCGTGCGGTGCCGTTGTGAAAAGGTGATGGAAAGGATAAAGTGAAGTTTAATCGGTATGTCCAGTAGTCTCGTGGCGAGAGCTACTCATACCACGGCACCTCTGATCTAGAGGCCGGCCACGTCCTGAATACGCCCATATTGGGATAATACGCCTAAACCGGCTTAACCCAGGGGTGAAACTTACTAGTGGCGAGGATTCGTCCTCCTGGACAAAAACTCCGTCCTGTTCACAACTAGTAATGGTAGCGGCCACGACCACAAAATGCTGAAGTCGGAAACACTGGACCAGTGCAGTCTAGATAGGCAACCACCTCTCACTCGACGGGGATGTATGCGTATCCTAATCATGCTGAAGTTTTCAGGTGAGAAAGTCCAACACTGAACTGGATGGGCAACCACCTCTCACCCAGCGGGGATAAACTGATATCCAAAATACGTCGAGGTTTTCCGGTGAGAAAGTCCAACTTTAGATTAAACTGGTGCAACGAAAACCACGGTGTCACGCAGTCCCTGCTTCTGCAACTCGCCGAGAATATAGGCCCAAGCCCTGCGATACTCTGAACCTCTTGTGGTCCTTTCAGGGATCTCTTGTGGTCCTCTCGGGGATCTCTTGTGGTCCTCTCGGGGACCACGGGACCTATCAAGGACCACAGTAGTAAATTCAGCAGGATCACGGGGCGGTCTTGATGGTAGAAGTGAATGAAGAAGAAGATATCTTTTAATAAAACCGAACCATACACCTACATCATTACCAGAACCAGTTTTACCGCGGTAATACAAGAGTTATTGCTGGTTTGGGGTAAAGTTAAAATATGTTGAGAACCTCTGATTTACTCAGTAAATACAGTGCTAGGACCGTTCTTCTTCTATACGTACTCATCCTACACATTAGAGACGTCTTTACCATACGACCCCGTTATTGCTTCTCTCTTTATATTTTATCTTCTCGCGACCCTGCCTCAGACTTCCCGCTACCATAATTTAGGTCCCGATGCGGTAAGTAATGTCCGCAGTCGAACTAAATTCATACTCATTTTCAGGGGAATTAACCAAGTCACTGCCTAAAACAATACCCCGGGTTTTGTCCCTTAAATTAATATACTTGCAATTCAGTTGTTCCCAATAGGTGGTCGACAGACCCTATCTCTCGTGGTATTTTGTGTGACAAAAATTCAGTTAGTTGCTGTTTACTTTTCTTGACTACATTATTGTCATTTTTTAAAATTCATCAACTTTGTACTGGTTTTTTTTTGTAGTGTTTATTCAACAAGGATGTATACTGTCTCCTTTACTTTTTGGGATTACAATAGACTTCATAATGAAACAAATGCTGCACAGGTAACACAGGTACTGACTGGGTACATGGGACCCAACTAGAAGATCTTGATTTTGCTGATGACATAACTCTTATCAGTAACAACATGAATTTCATGCAAGAAAAAACAGATATCCTGTCTTCACTGGCTAGCAAAATAGGACTTGAAATTAACAAGGACAAAACAAAAATAATGAAAATTCCTCTCAATCAAAATGGAAAAATAAACATAGAAGGAACAGATATTGAAGAAGTCAATCAATTTGCATACCTTGGCAGCTACATAGACCAGGATGGTGACACTAGAAAGGAAGTTAGGATCAGAATTGCAAAAGCAGCATCAATCTTCAAGAATCTTGAGAACATATGGAATTCAAAAGTTATAAGCACAAAAACCAAGTTAAGACTATTCAATTCAAATGTAATATCCACCCTCATTTATGCATGCGAAAGCTGGAAAACAACTAAAGAAATAGAAAAGAAATTAGACTCTTTTGAAAACAAATGCCTAAGGAAAATACTCGGCATCAAGTGGAATGAATTCAAGAACAATGCAGAGATAAGACAGATGACTGAACAACAACCAGTCTCATGGGTGATCAGGAAAAGATGGACATATGTTGGTCACTTGATGAGAAGAAATGATCAGAGAATCCCAAACAAGCTATCAAGTGGAACATAACAGGCCAAAGAAAAAGAGGTAGACCGCGTGAAACTCTGAAGAGGACATTATTAAGAGAGGCCAAATTAACAGGCATAAAATCCTTTGATGAGGTTGAAAGACTCGCCGAAGACAGGAAAAGTTGGCAAACTACTTTGCGAGCCCTATGTGACGTTTAACGGCACGGGAAGGATATAAGATATAAGATAAGTGTTTATTCATTAAAAATTACCCACAGTTCCCGAAAACAGGAAAATCTTTTGGAATTAAAGCACATAGCCACCATACAGATATGAAACGTTTCCAAAGTATAGGGCCCCGTGGCCTGAATTTTGAAATAGCAGGGGGTCCTCTGACTTTTGTTAATTGGGAACGAAAGCTTGTAATGTTTTATTGAAATAGGAGTGTGTGTTCATTCATTCATTCATTCATTCATTCATTCATTCATTCATTTGCATGTCCCTTGCGGAACTTTGCCTCCCTAACAACTCTCATGTAGGCCTCTCGGTTGTGACCATGATGGCTTTGCTGCTTTTGCATCATATGCAGATCATCAACGATGTCTTGCAGCCATCTTCGCCTTGGTCTTCCTCTCTTTCTTTTTACCATTATGTACCTTTACAAGACGGTTTTCTTTATATTATCATGACGTTTAATGTGTCCAAAATATTTAAGTTTTCTTTCTTTAATCCTGTTTACTAGCCAGCCTTCTTCAATATTAAGTTCTTGTAGTATGGATATATTTGTTCTTTTTTGTGTCCACGATATTTGAAGAACTCTTCTGTAGTATTTACATTCAAAGCCATTACAGCTGTTTTGTTAAGTGTCCAGGTCTCACAGGCATATGTTGCGATGGGAAAGATGCATGCCCTTAAAAATCTTATTTTTGTGGTTCTGTCTGTTCCTCTCCACAGATTCTTTAGTTGTTTTACTTTCTGAAGAGCGATAGATGCCCTCCTTTTAATTGGAGTGTGCGTTACAGTAGAGATTAAGTTATCACATTTATAGTGAAGAATTTGCAAAAAAAATGTTAGAAGTAGACTACAGCCATAATGAATTATGAGATATTTTTATGTGGAAATATTTTAAAAACAAAAATGTGCAAATGCAGGCTTTAAAATTTGTTGCAATACATGTGATGCTTCAATTTTTTTTTTTTTTTCTGAAGGCGACATCAATGATAAAGAGAAACTTTTCTGTCTTCATGTGAATAGTGAAGAAATTAAGTTAGAAAACAGTGAGTTAACTTACGAAACGTCAGTCATCATCATCATCATCATCATGTGCCACGCTTGGAGTCGTCGAAGACTGTTTCCCTCCACAGTTTCCGATCTGTCATATCAGTTGTGCTTCTCCCATGTCAGTTTGTCAGGCCATTTAAGATCTTCTCTCTTGGTCTACCTCTTCCTTTCCTGTCTCTAATTTTCCATGTTGTCATGATGTTTTCTATTTCTGGCCTTTTCATTATATGGCCAGTAAACCTAGACCGTCTTCCACACCCCCCCCCCCCTCGTAGTTCATTAAGATTCGCTTTTTATTGGCTTTTCTCAGTCATTCTTCATTTGTTATTTTGCCTGTCAGTGGTACTCTTAACATTCTTCATTTGTTATTTTGCCTGTCAGTGGTACTCTTAACATTCTTCATTTGTTATTTTGCCTGTCAGTGGTACTCTTAACATTCTTCATTTGTTATTTTGCCTGTCAGTGGTACTCTTAACATTCTTCATTTGTTATTTTGGCTGTCAGTGGTACTCTTAACATTCTTCATTTGTTATTTTGGCTGTCAGTAGTACTCTTAACATTCTTTATTTGTTATTTTGCCTGTCAGTAGTACTCTTGACATTCTTCATTTGTTATTTTGGCTGTCAGTAGTACTCTTAACATTCTTCATTTGTTATTTTGCCTGTCAGTGGTACTCTTAACATTCTTCATTTGTTATTTTGCCTGTCAGTAGTACTCTTGACATTCTTCATTTGTTATTTTGGCTGTCAGTGGTATTCTTAACATTCTTCATTGGTTATTTTGGCTGTCAGTGGTACTCTTAACATTCTTCATTGGTTATTTTGGCTGTCAGTGGTACTCTTAACATTCTTCATTTGTTATTTTGGCTGTCAGTGGTACTCTTAACATTCTTCATTTGTTATTTTGGCTGTCAGTGGTACTCTTAACATTCTTCATTGGTTATTTTGGCTGTCAGTGGTACTCTTAACATTCTTCATTGGTTATTTTGCCTGTCAGTGGTACTCTTAACATTCTTCATTTGTTATTTTGGCTGTCAGTGGTACTCTTAACATTCTTCATTTGTTATTTTGGCTGTCAGTGGTACTCTTAACATTCTTCATTTGTTATTTTGGCTGTCAGTGGTACTCTTAACATTCTTCATTTGTTATTTTGGCTGTCAGTGGTACTCTTAACATTCTTCTTAAGAACTAGATTTCAGTTGGCTCTAAAGCTCTCTTTGTTGTTTTTGTTAATGGCCGTGATTCGCTCCCGTATAGTTCGATACATCATTTTAAGACTTATACGCAGCAGTGAAAAAATAGTACGGCTAAAGAAGTAAAAGATACAATATGGTAGTAAAAGGTAATCATTGCCCAATTATGCTATAAAAGCGTCCAAAAGATATGAGGATCTCGTAGACAGCAAGTGAGCAGTGTTTGAGACAAGCTGATGAGAAACGTAGTGTAATGACAAAGATAAGAAAAAGCTATCATCATTCTTAGTGCATGTGATGAGAAGTTAAGTCGTGGAAATACATCATAACAGTGGGCAGAACTGAAGCGAGGAGAGGCAGAGCATGACGGAGGGGGCAGATATTAGAAGGTTTGACATTGTGGCTCGGAAAGATATCAGCGAAATGTCAAGGACCAAGATTTGCGGAGTAGTGTGACCGCCCCACACCGCCCGTTGATGATGATGAAGACGGGGATGATGATGAGAATGGTGATGATTATGAAGATGGATATGATGATGACGATGATCCAATATTTGCCTTTCATTGCAGAGAGGCACTTTGTGTCTTCTGATGCATTCCGTTTGTATAGGTTGGAGCCTGTAGGCAGAAGGTTATAAACAGCTCTGATGACGAAGCTGAGCCTCAAGGGTGCCATTTTCCAGATGTCATTTCATGTTAGTGATCTCTGCAGGACTTCCTCCCATGTTAGTGATCTCTGCAGGACTTCCTCCCATGTTAGTGATCTCTGCAGGACTTCCTCCCATGTTAGTGATCTCTGCAGGACTTCCTCCCATGTTAGTGATCTCTGCAGGACTTCCTTCCATGTTAGTGATCTCTGCAGGACTTCCTTCCATGTTAGTGATCTCTGCAGGACTTCCTCCCATGTTAGTGATCTCTGCAGGACTTCCTCCCATGTTAGTGATCTCTGCAGGACTTCCTCCCATGTTGTCCATTGGCCTTGCTTGTAAAACACACAGATAGACCAAAAATACAGACTTAACTTCTTTGGCCTCGTAAGAAATTCTAGCAGAAAATACTATTTTGTGTCTGACTTCTTTCTTACTAGGAGGAGAGTTAAGGTGAAAGACACTATAAAGAGATTAGAAAGAGACTAGAAAGAGGTTAGAAAGAGACTAGAAAGAGATACTATAAAAGATTAGAAAGAGACCAGAATGAGATTAGAAAGAGGTACTATAAAGAGATTAAAAAGAGACTAAAAAGAGACCAGAACGAGATTAGAGAGAGACTAGAAAGAGATACTAAAAATAGATTTGAAAGAGACTCTAAAGGGACTAGAAAGAGAGAGACTAGAAAGAGACTAGAAAGAGACTAGAAAGAGACCAGAAAGAGACTAGAAAGAGACCAGAAAGAGACTAGGCTGGAGAACTTTTTGACATGAACTCTGTGAAGGACACAACAGAGTGTTTTTCCAAAGACTCCAGGCACCTGAAGTTGGTTTGTCTTACACTGTTTAGTTTAATTCGCACTTTCTAACATGTGAGGTCTTATTAGTAGAAAAAAAATTTAGCAAGATATCATGTCTTGTATTTGTAACTGACTGTAGTGTTTGCTGGAACCACACAGTTCTCATTAACTGAGATTTATTATTTGTTTTTCTGTCCTTGTTTAATGTCTTAGAAACATGTTCTTTTCTCCTTCATGTACGTTTTTTTTCTCCTTTTTCTTTTTTTAAATTAAAATTTTTAATCTTTGTTTTCACTGTAACTTGTATTATTCATAAGGTCATCGTCGTTATTATTTTCTTGAAGAATTTATTGTGGTATCCAGGTAGAATAAACTGGAACTTGCGTCCATGAAGTTATAGGAGTGTCCTAACTGTCAAGAAGTTATATGAGTGTTCTAATTACCGAGAAGTTATAGGAGTGCCATAACTACCAAGAAGTTATATGAGTGTCCTAATTGCCAAGAAGTTATAGGAGTGCCATAACTACACAGAAGTTATATGAGTGTCCTAATTGCCAAGAAGTTATAGGAGTGCCATAACTATCTATAAGTTATATCTTAACTTATATCCTTCCCTTGCTGTTAAACGTCACACAGGGCTCACAAGGTAGTTCGCCAATTTTTCCTGTCTTCGGCGAGTTTTTCAACCTCATCAAGGGATTTTTCATTCAATCATTCATTCATTTGCATGTCCCTTGTGGAACTTTGCCTCCCAAACAGCACTCCTGTAGGCCTCTCGGCTGTGAGCAAGATGGCCTGCTGCTGCTGCGTCCATTTGCAAGATCGTCAACGATGTCCTGCAGCCATCTTCGTTTTGGTCTTCCTCTTTTTATGCCTATTAATTTGACCTCTCTTAACAATGTCCTCTTCAGAGTTTCACGCGGCCTGCCTCTTTTTCTTTGGCTTGTTTCGGGATTCTCTGACTGTTTCTTCTCATCACGTGACCAACATATGTCCATCTCCTTTTCCTGATCACCCATGAGACTGGTTGTTGTTCGTTCATCTGTCTTATCTCTGCATTGTTCTTGAATTCGTTCCACTTGATGTCGAGTATTTTTCTTAGGCATTTATTTTCAAAAGAGTCTAATTTCTTGTCTATTTCTTTAGTTGATTTCCAGCTTTCACATGCATAAATGAGGGTGGATATTACATTTGAATATTGAATAGTCTTA
The DNA here is from genome assembly GCA_009760885.1 of Achatina immaculata. NCBI lineage: Eukaryota > Metazoa > Mollusca > Gastropoda > Stylommatophora > Achatinidae > Lissachatina > Lissachatina immaculata. The sequence goes on from CM019712.1 coordinate 20,543,109, forward strand.
ACTTGTTTTTTGTGCTTATAACTTTTGAATGCCATATGTTCTCAAGATTCTTAAAAATCGATGCTGCTTTTGCAATTCTAATTCTAACTTCCTTTCTGGTGTCACAATCCTGGTCTATATAGCTGCCAAGGTATGCAAATTGATTGACTTCTTCAATATCTGTCCCTTCTATGTGAATTTTTCCATTTTGATTAATGGGAAGTTCATAATTTTTGTTTTGTCCTTGTTAATTTCAAGTTCTGTTTTGCTAACCAGTGAAGACAGGCTGTTTTTTCTTGCACGGAATTCACATTGTTACTGATAAGAGTTATGTCACCAGCAAAATCAAGGTCTTCTAGTTGGGTCTCATATACCCAGCCACTACCTGTGTTACTCGTCCCACATTTTTTCATTATGAAGTCTATTGTAATTCCAAAAAAAGCAAAGGAGACAGTGTACATCCTTATTTCACACCTGTTTCAATCTGGAACCATTCACTCATCCCTTCTTCTGTTTTGATTGCACAAACATATGCATTGTAAAAGTCCTTAATGATGTTGACAATTTTAGATGGTGTTTCATATAGCCTTAAAATTCTCCACAATGAATCTCTGTGTATGCTATCAAATGCCTTTTTAAAGTCTATGAAGTTCAGTATTAATGATTTCTGCTTTTCAATATGTTCTTCAAGTATTATTCTTAGAGTAAAGATCTGGTCGAGACAGCTTCTCCCTTTTCGAAATCCTGCTTGCTCCTCTCTCATTGCTGTATCCACTATATCTTTAAGTCTATTCAAAATGACCTTGCAAAATACTTTTGACACAACTGATATTAAGGTTACTCCTCTCCAATTGTTACCGTCACTAAGGTTGCCTTTTTTTTTTGGTATTTTAACAATGATTCTTTTTTCCTTTAGAAGAGACCTTCTCTTCTTTCCAAATCTTATTAAACATTCTCTGTAGTTGTCTCATGGTGTACTATTGACAGTTGCCTATCTAGACTGCACTGGTCCAGTGTCTCCGACTTCAGCATTTTGTGGTCGTGGCCACTACCATTCCTAGCTGTGACCAGGGCGGAGTTTTTGTCAAGGAGGACGAATCCTCGCCACTAAGTTTCACCCTTGGGTTGAGCCGGTTTAGGCATGTTATCCCAATATGGGCATGTTTAGGACGTGACCGACCTCTAGAGTGGAGGTACCGTGACATGAGTAATCATCAAGTTTCACCCCTGGGTTAAGCCGGTTTAGGCATATTTCATCAGTATGAGTTTATACCGGACGTGGCCGGCCTCTAGAGCAGAGGTGCCGTGGTATGTGTAACTCTCGCTGCGAGACTACTGGACATACCGATTAAGCTTCACTTTATCCTTTCTATCGTCTTTTCACAGCGGCTGCGCGCGGCAACCCTAATTGGTTTTTCGCATTTTCTTCATTGGCTGGAAGGAGACTCCACCCGCGGCATCCGAAGATTCTCGCCAGCAATGTCTTAGTTTAACCCATGGGTTAAGCCGATTTAGGCAATCTGCCCCAGTATGGGTGTGTATAGGACGTGGCCGGCCTCTAGAGCAGAGGTGCCATGATTTGAGTAGTACTGACCTCGAGACTACTGGTTATTTCACTTAATCCTTTCCTTCACCATTTCCACGGCGGTTCTGCACGGCAACCCTAATCGCATTTTCTTCATTGGCCGAGAGGAGTTTCCCCATGCACGGCAGCTGAAGAATCTCGCCAGCAGCAGATTTTCGGAGTTTTCCTTCCCCTAAATGAGCTACCAAACAAGACTTTCATCTACCCGAAACGTCTGGTTTTTAGGCGTCAGATATTCGCCTTTGCCCCTTCTCCTGTCAGTATGAACAGTTCCGCCACGAGAAGGCCAAAAGCTGGACGTGGAGTGTCAGAGGCTATTTGAGACGCACGCCATGGAGATATTTAATTGTCCTTGTTAATTTCAAGTTCTGTTTTGCTAACCAGTGAAGACAGGCTGTTTTTTCTTGCACGGAATTCACATTGTTACTGATAAGAGTTATGTCACCAGCAAAATCAAGGTCTTCTAGTTGGGTCTCATATACCCAGCCACTACCTGTGTTACTCGTCCCACATTTTTTCATTATGAAGTCTATTGTAATTCCAAAAAAAGCAAAGGAGACAGTGTACATCCTTATTTCACACCTGTTTTTATCTGGAACCATTCACTCATCCCTTCTTCTGTTTTGATTGCACAAACATATGCATTGTAGAAGTCCTTAATGATGTTGACAATTTTAGATGGTGTTTCATATAGCCTTAAAATTCTCCACAATGAATCTCTGTGTATGCTATCAAATGCCTTTTTAAAGTCTATGAAGTTCAGTATTAATGATTTCTGCTTTTCAATATGTTCTTCAAGTATTATTCTTAGAGTAAAGATCTGGTCGAGACAGCTTCTCCCTTTCGAAATCCTGCTTGCTCCTCTCTCATTGCTGTATCCACTATATCTTTAAGTCTATTCAAAATGACCTTGCAAAATACTTTTGACACAACTGATATTAAGGTTACTCCTCTCCAATTGTTACCGTCACTAAGGTTGCCTTTTTTTTTTGGTATTTTAACAATGATTCTTTTTTCCTTTAGAAGAGACCTTCTCTTCTTTCCAAATCTTATTAAACATTCTCTGTAGTTGTCTCATGGTGTACTATTGACAGTTGCCTATCTAGACTGCACTGGTCCAGTGTCTCCGACTTCAGCATTTTGTGGTCGTGGCCACTACCATTCCTAGCTGTGACCAGGGCGGAGTTTTTGTCAAGGAGGACGAATCCTCGCCACTAAGTTTCACCCTTGGGTTGAGCCGGTTTAGGCATGTTATCCCAATATGGGCATGTTTAGGACGTGACCGACCTCTAGAGTGGAGGTACCGTGACATGAGTAATCATCAAGTTTCACCCCTGGGTTAAGCCGGTTTAGGCATATTTCATCAGTATGAGTTTATACCGGACGTGGCCGGCCTCTAGAGCAGAGGTGCCGTGGTATGTGTAACTCTCGCTGCGAGACTACTGGACATACCGATTAAGCTTCACTTTATCCTTTCTATCATCTTTTCACAGCGGCTGCGCGCGGCAACCCTAATCGCTTTTTCGCATTTTCTTCATTGGCTGGAAGGAGTTTCACCCCACGCGCGGCATCTGAAGAATCTCGCCAGCAGTGTCTCAGTTTAACCCCTGGGTTAAGCCGGTTTAGACAATCTGCCCCAGTATGGGTGTATATAGGACGTGGCCGGCCTCTAGAGCAGAGGTGCCATGATTTGAGTAGTACTGACCTCGATATTACTAGTTACTTCACTTAATCCTTTCCTTCACCATTTCCACGGCGGTTCTGCACGGCAACCCTAATCGCATTTTTCTTCATTGGCCGAGAGGAGTTTCCCCATGCACGGCAGCTGAAGAATCTCGCCAGCAGCAGATTTTCGGAGTTTTCCTTCCCCTAAATGAGCTACCAAACAAGACTTTCATCTACCCGAAACGTCTGGTTTTTAGGCGTCAGATATTCGCCTTTGCCCCTTCTCCTGTCAGTATGAACAGTTCCGCCACGAGAAGGCCAAAAGCTGGACGTGGAGTGTCAGAGGCTATTTGAGACGCACGCCATGGAGATATTTAATTGTAGTATCCCCACCCAACCTCCGACTATAACAGTCCTTAGAACCATAGGAGTGTCCTAACTTCCAAGAAGTTATAGCAGTGTCCTAACTGCCAAGAAGTTATAGGAGTGTCCTAACTGTAAATAAGCCACTTGGGAACAATAAAACACACACTATCTGTCTTTCTATCTGTCTGTCTGTCTGTGTACATATTTAAGCTGTTCTTCATTTCTGATGTCCGCATACAACCAGGCCACAAGATGAAGATCCCGCCCACCCTACTCCCCCCCCCCCCCCCCCCCATATCTTCTGACTTTCTTCCACTGACGCTGTCTCTATCTTGTTTATGAATCGTTGTTTCAATATCTTCTTGTAATTGTGGACTTCGACAATCCAGATTTGTAGGGCATGTTCTGAGAAGAGACAGACTAGAACACCCAGCGACAACAAGAAAACTGGAGGGTGAAAAGGGGACAGAGGATGACAGAGAAACGTGATACTTGATGGACTGAAAGTGGCACGTATCACGGTCCAGCATACGTATTATATAAAGAGCATAGGACAGATGGTTGTGGGAGTCAGTGACGACTAACGCCTGAATGGCATGGACCAGAGAGAGAGACAGAAAGAGAGAGAGAGAGAGAGAGAGAGAAGAGAGAAAGAGAGGAGAGAGAATAAGAGAGAGAAATAGAAAGAAACTAGAAAGAGATTAAAAAGATACTATAAAGAGATTAGAAAGAGACCAGGAAGAGATTAGAAAGAGAGAGACTAGAAAGAGACTGGAAAGAAACTAGAATTCTGAAGAGAGAGAGAAGAGAGAAAGAAAGAGAGAGAGAAAGAAAGAGAGAGATAGAGAGACAGAGAGGAGAGAGAGAGAGAAAGAGAGAGAGATAGAAAGAAACTAGAAAGAGATTAAAAAGATACTATAAAGAGATTAGAAAGAGACCAGGAAGAGATTAGAAAGAGACTAAAAAGGGAGACTAGAAAGAGACTGGAAAGAGACTAGAATTCTGAAGAGAGAGACAGAGAGAGAGAGGAGAGAAAGAGAAAGAAAGAAAGAGAGAGAGATAGAGTTGTGGACCTGAAGCTCTAGAAAACGATGTAATGACGATGCTCTTCTAGTAATAGTGACTCACCCAGGCCTATACGCTAAACTTAGTAAGGGCCCTCAACCCCTTCAGACCCATACCATCCATTTCCTGATAGTTGGCCCTGATTCCTCCTTCTAGTCGTGATCTCTACTATGACTATATAACCTCGTATGACACAGACCAGACACAAACTGATGATTCCCATCTAGTCGTGATCTCTACTATGACTATATAACCTCGTATGACACAGACCAGACACAAACTGATGATTCCCATCTAGTCGTGATCTCTACTATGACTAGATAACCTCGTATGACATAGACCAGACACAAACTGATGATTCCCTTCTAGTCGTGATCTCTACTATGACTATATAACCTCGTATGACATAGACCAGACACAAACTGATGATTCCCTTCTAGTCGTGATCTCTACTATGACTATATAACCTCGTATGACACAGACCAGACACAAACTGATGATTCCCATCTAGTTGTGACCTCTACTATGACTATATAACCTCGTATGACATAGACCAGACACAAACTGATGATTCCCATCTAGTTGTGACCTCTACTATGACTATATAACCTCGTATGACATAGACCAGACACAGACTGATACGCCATTGTCTTGTGTATAAAATAACGTGCTAGTGCAAGCAATGATAGATAAAAATTGATTTATCACATGAAACAGTAATCCTTGTTTGCAGATTTTTGCTTGTTTAATGCCTTTCTAAGACGTAGACGTGTTAAGCATAGAAATTAATCTCCTGCTGGGTATTCAACTTCATCTCTATTCCCCTGGTAGCGAAAGATTGCAAAAACTAACATCATCCTTCTAGCTTTGCTCTTTCGTTTGGAAATCCAATTTTTAACATTTTTGTATTAAGCTAAGCGTGGGTCTCTTGTTATTTCCTGGTTCGGTAAACCACTTCGGATGGCTATAATACATTTTGTTTGTGGTTTTGAAATGGTAATGACGGAGATGTGGAGAATGGAGACGAGTCCTGTCTGCGACAGTGAGCCGAGGTGGCTCCGAGAGGTGAATGAATGAATGAATGACAGAGATCTCTTTATGTTTCTCTCTATCTCTCTGTCTCTGTCTCTCACTGTCTCTCTCTGTCTCTCTCTGTCTCTCACTATCTCTCTGTTTCTGTCTCTCTCTGTCTCTCTCACTGTATCTCTCTCTGTGTCTCTCTGTCTCTGTCTCTCTCACTGTATCTCTCTCTGTGTTCTCTCTGTCACTCTCTGTCTCTGTCTCTTTCTCTATCTCTCTCTGTCTCTGTCTCTATCTCTCTCTCTGAGAGAGTCTGGTTCATCCCAATCAGCTTTGGTCGTCATGGTTTCCACAACCACCTGCCCTTTGCTCTTTCTATAAGCTTTGTTTTGGACTATGCTCTGTGCCACTTTTTTAGTCCGTCAAGTATCTTGTTTCTATGTCTTCCTCTGTCTCCTTTTCCCCTCCCGTTTTCATGTTGTCATTAAGTGTTCGGTTTATGACAAAGCTAGATGATGTCTGATAACAGATAGTTGACTCGGTGTTTAAAGGAAAATAAAGTACAAGAAAACAAGAATAATGATCAAGAAAACCAGTGAGACCTCTACTGGAAAATCGCCAGCGTTTGATCGTGCCCAAAACTCTATAACGTAGTTTGAATAAGTCCCTGGTTTAAATAAGCACAACTGAAACATTATTGCAAGACATCGTTGATGATCTACAAATGGATGCATCAGCAGCAGGCCACCTTGCTCAGAACCGAGAGGCCTACAGGAGTGCTGTTAGGTAGGCAAAGTTCTGCAAGGGACATGCAAATGAGTGAATGAATGAATGATTGAAACATATGGCAGATAAGCTAAGATTGTAACATGCTGAAGGGAACTTTCAGGGCAACAAGATTGTTGAATACCGGCTTTTAGGAAGATTTAGCGCCGTAAATAATAAAACTGGGGAAATGTTTGTAGAAAGATAAATTCAGGTTTTTATCAGGTTTTTATATTTTTCCTGCTTTCGTATAGATATATATAAAAAAAACAAGATTAAAAATCACAGCTAGGAATGATGTATTTGTTTTGCTGATTAAGGAAGTTTAGGAGATTTGTTTTTCTCTTGTGTAAAGAGAGGAAAAGTTGTAGTGGATTGTTAAAAAAAAGGCGTTTCGAAAATACATTTTTTCTGATAACAAAACGTCCAAAATACAAGACTGTCTTACTGTGTTTCTGTTTTTGCTTGTTTAATGCCTTTCTAAGACGTAGACGTGTTAAGCATAGAAATTAATCTCCTGCTGGGTATTCAACTTCATCTCTATTCCCCTGGTAGCGAAAGATTGCAAAAACTAACATCATCCTTCTAGCTTTGCTCTTTCGTTTGGAAATCCAATTTTTAACATTTTTGTATTAAGCTAAGCGTGGGTCTCTTGTTATTTCCTGGTTCGGTAAACCACTTCGGATGGCTATAATACATTTTGTTTGTGGTTTTGAAATGGTAATGACGGAGATGTGGAGAATGGAGACGAGTCCTGTCTGCGACAGTGAGCCGAGGTGGCTCCGAGAGGTGAATGAATGAATGAATGACAGAGATCTCTTTATGTTTCTCTCTATCTCTCTGTCTCTGTCTCTCACTGTCTCTCTCTGTCTCTCTCTGTCTCTCACTATCTCTCTGTTTCTGTCTCTCTCTGTCTCTCTCACTGTATCTCTCTCTGTGTCTCTCTGTCTCTGTCTCTCTCACTGTATCTCTCTCTGTGTTCTCTCTGTCACTCTCTGTCTCTGTCTCTTTCTCTATCTCTCTCTGTCTCTGTCTCTATCTCTCTCTCTCTCTCTGAGAGAGTCTGGTTCATCCCAATCAGCTTTGGTCGTCATGGTTTCCACAACCACCTGCCCTTTGCTCTTTCTATAAGCTTTGTTTTGGACTATGCTCTGTGCCACTTTTTTAGTCCGTCAAGTATCTTGTTTCTATGTCTTCCTCTGTCTCCTTTTCCCCTCCCGTTTTCATGTTGTCATTAAGTGTTCGGTTTATGACAAAGCTAGATGATGTCTGATAACAGATAGTTGACTCGGTGTTTAAAGGAAAATAAAGTACAAGAAAACAAGAATAATGATCAAGAAAACCAGTGAGACCTCTACTAGAAAATCGCCAGCGTTTGATCGTGCCCAAAATTCTATAACGTAGTTTGAATAAGTCCCTGGTTTAAATAAGCACAACTGAAACATTATTGCAAGACGTCGTTGATGATCTACAAATGGATGCATCAGCAGCAGGCCACCTTGCTCAGAACCGAGAGGCCTACAGGAGTGCTGTTAGGTAGGCAAAGTTCTGCAAGGGACATGCAAATGAGCGAATGAATGAATGACTGAAACATATGGCAGATAAGCTAAGATTGTAACATGCTGAAGGGAACTTTCAGGGCTACAAGATTGTTGAATACCGGCTTTTAGGAAGATTTAGCGCCGTAAATAATAAAACTGGGGAAATGTTTGTAGAAAGATAAATTCAGGTTTTTATCAGGTTTTTATATTTTTCCTGCTTTCGTATAGACATGTAAAAAAAAAAAACAAGATTAAAAATCACAGCTAGGAATGATGTATTTGTTTTGCTGATTAAGGAAGTTTAGGAGATTTGTTTTTCTCTTGTGTAAAGAGAGGAAAAGTTGTAGTGGATTGTTAAAAAAAAGGCGTTTCGAAAATACATTTTTTCTGATAACAAAACGTCCAAAATACAAGACAGTCTTACTGTGTTTCTGTTCTTGCTTTTTTATTACTGGCTGTCTTTCCACTGTCTTTTGATTGGCTGTCTTCCTATAAGTTATCTTCCTACTGTCTTCCTACTGACTGTTTTCTTCTTGAGTGTCTTACTACTGTTTTATTCTTGAGTGTCTTACTACTGTCTTCTTCTTGAGTGTCTTACTACTGTCTTTTTCTTGACTGTCTTACTACTGTCTTCTTCTTGAGTGTCTTACTACTGTCTTCTTCTTGACTGTCTTACTACTGTCTTCTTCTTGAGTGTCTTACTACTGTCTTCTTCTTGAGTGTCTTACTACTGTCTTCTTCTTGAGTGTCTTCCTACTGTCGTCTTCTTGAGTGTCTTACTACTGTCTTCTTCTTGAGTGTCTTACTACTGTCTTCTTCTTGAGTGTCTTACTACTGTCTTCTTCTTGACTGTCTTACTACTATCTTCTTATTGACTGTCTTCCTATTGATTGTCTTCCTATTGATTGTCTTCCTATTGATTGTCTTCCTATTGACTGTCTCCATACTGTCTTCCTATTGACTGTCTTCCTATTGATTGTCTTCCTATTGACTGTCTTCCTATTGACTGTCTTCCTACTATCTTCCTATTGATTGTCTTCCTATTGATTGTCTTCCTATTGATTGTCTTCCTATTGAATGTCGTCCTATTGGGTGTCTTCCTAATGTCTTTCCATTCACTGTCTTCCTACTGTTTTCTACTGACTGTCTTCCTATTGACTGTCTTCCTACTTGACTGCCTTCCTACTTGACTGCCTTCCTACTGTCTTCTTCTTGGGTGTCTTACTACTGTCTTCTTCTTGACTGTCTTACTACTGTCTTCTTCTTGAGTGTCTTACTACTGTCTTCTTCTTGAGTGTCTTACTACTATCTTCTTCTTGAGTGTCTTACTACTGTCTTCTTCTTGAGTGTCTTACTACTGTCTACCTCTTGAGTGTCTTACTACTGTCTTCTCTTGAGTGTCTTCCTAGTGTCGTCTTCTTGACTGTCTTACTACTGTCGTCTTCTTGAGTGTCTTCCTACTGTCTTATCTTGGCCAGCTGGCTCACCAACTGAGCATGAAGCCTGCCTCTAATGGCCTATTAGGCTGGGCCGAAATGGAGATGGTGTCTTAATGTGGGTTACTGAATCGAAGTCCACACACAGTCGCAGGGGAATTAAGTCATGAAGACAGGGGAGTTAATCAGTAATGAAATCAGAAAGAGTGGATGTTCGCACACACGCACAGAGGATGTAGGAGTCTAGACGCTGGTGTGCTGTCTTAATATGGGATCTCACAGGCCAGTGAGAGGGAAAGAGAGAGAGGGGGGGGAGAGAGAAGGAACGAACATGTTTTATTTTCTAAAGCGTTAAGAATTAGGCACACAGGCCTGTCTAACATTCTGCCCTTCATCATACAGAGAGAGAGAGAGAGAGAGAGGGGACGAGTGCAGCAAGAAAGTGAGGAGAGAAAGCACACAATCTGTAGGAAGTCAGAGAGAAAGTACACAATTTGTAGGAAGTCAGAGAGAAAGTACACAATCTGTAGGAAGTCAGAGAGAAAGTACACAATCTGTAGGAAGTCAGAGAGAAAGTACACAATTTGTAGGAAGTCAGAGAGAAAGTACACAATCTGTAGGAAGTCAGAGAGAAAGTACACAATTTGTAGGAAATCAGAGAGAAAGTACACAATCTGTAGGAAGTCAGAGAGAAAGTACACAATTTGTAGGAAGTCAGAGAGAAAGTACACAATCTGTAGGAAGTCAGAGAGAAAGTACACAATCTGTAGGAAGTCAGAGAGAAAATACACAATTTGTAGGAAGTCAGAGAGAAAGTACACAATCTGTAGGAAGTCAGAGAGAAAATACACAATTTGTAGGAAGTCAGAGAGAAAATTTTTACTGACTGTCTCCCTACTTGCTGTCTTTTTACTGACTGTCTCCCTACCTGCTGTCTTTTTACTGACTGTCTCCCTACTTGCTGTCTTTTTACTGACTGTCTTCCTATTGATTGTCTTCCTATTGACTGTCTTCCTACTTGACTGCCTTCCTACTGTCTTTTTACTGACTGTCTCCCTACTTGCTGTCTTTTTACTGACTGTCTTCCTATTGACTGTCTTCCTACTTGACTGCCTTCCTACTTGACTGCCTTCCTACTGTCTTTTTACTGACTGTCTTCCTATTGACTGTCTTCCTATTGACTGTCTTCCTATTGACTGTCTTCCTATTGACTGTCTTCCTATTGATTGTCTTCCTATTGACTGTCTTCCTACTGTCTTCTTCTTACGCGTCTTACTACTGTCTTTTTCTTGACTGTCTTACTACTGTCTTCTTCTGAGTGTCTTCCTATTGACTGTCTTCCTATTGACTGTCTTCCTACTATCTTCCTATTGACTGTCTTCCTATTGATTGTCTTCCTATTGATTGTCTTCCTATTGATTGTCTTCCTATTGACTGTCTCCATACTGTCTTCCTATTGACTGTCTTCCTTTTGATTGTCTTCCTATTGACTGTCTTCCTATTGACTGTCTTCCTATTATCTTCCTATTGATTGTCTTCCTATTGATTGTCTTCCTATTGATTGTCTTCCTATTGAATGTCGTCCTATTGGGTGTCTTCCTAATGTCTTTCCATTCACTGTCTTCCTACTGTTTTCCTACTGAATGTCTTCCTAATGTCTTCCCATTAACTGTATTCCTACTGAAATCCATCCTCCCAGGTTCTTGCTGGGTGATCGCTAATCTATAACCGCATAACATGGCAGAGCAGCAACAAATTCTCTGAGTGATAAGAGAAATGACAACTTTTCTATTCTTGGTACCGAGCTCAGCATTTCTGTTTCTCTTTAGTTCCCCCGTGGTCGATCTGTGTGTTTTGATAGCTTTGTCTGTCTTATCTTGGCCAGCTGGCTCACCAACTGAGCATGAAGCCTGCCTCTAATGGCCTATTAGGCTGGGCCGAAATGGAGATGGTGTCTTAATGTGGGTTACTGAATCGAAGTCCACACACAGTCGCAGGGGAATTAAGTCATGAAGACAGGGGAGTTAATCAGTAATGAAATCAGAAAGAGTGGATGTTCGCACACACGCACAGAGGATGTAGGAGTCTAGACGCTGGTGTGCTGTCTTAATATGGGATCTCACAGGCCAGTGAGAGGGAAAGAGAGAGAGAGGGGGGGGAGAGAGAAGGAACGAACATGTTTTATTTTCTAAAGCGTTAAGAATTAGGCACACAGGCCTGTCTAACATTCTGCCCTTCATCATACAGAGAGAGAGAGAGAGAGAGAGGGGACGAGTGCAGCAAGAAAGTGAGGAGAGAAAGCACACAATCTGTAGGAAGTCAGAGAGAAAATACACAATTTGTAGGAAGTCAGAGAGAAAATACACAATCTGTAGGAAGTCAGAGAGAAAGCAAGCACACAATCTGTAGGAAGTCAGAGAGAAAGTACAGCACCTGTAGATATACAGAGAAAAGGGGCAAGATCTGTAAGAAGATCAGAGAAAGTGCAATATCTGTAGAAAGAAGAGAGAAAATCATAGCGAAAGCGTAAGATTTGTAGAATGAATGAATGATCTTTATTTTCAAAAGGTGAAGAATGAGCTTTTTCATTACTCATCTTTCATTCTTACCACACACTCGATTTAATATAAGTATACATATTGCATGAAAAAAAAATCTAACCATGAAAAAGGAAACTATTACATTCAGAAATATAGGAAAATGAACTACTCATACATCACAGGTAACTAATCTAACAAGACAGCACGCACACACAGGTACATACACACTCGCGCACACACAATTACATTTTAATGAAGTTCTTCTGACATTCCACTCTCGCATGCATATTTCTAAGATAATTTCTAACAGGATCTAAAAAGTTAGTTCAGAACAATTCTTTTAGAACAGAACTCGGTGGCTGACGAGTCATGCTATGAGAGGCTATTAGATATTCTATGGAGGCATATAGTTACAAGGCAGTAAATATGAAAAAGGCTCCAGTTAAAGGACGAAGTATTACTAAAGGATTTTAGATGGTAGGGAGAGACTCTCAGAGCTGTGAGTAGAGAAAGCACAGCATCTGCAGAGAAAGTCAGAGAGAAAGTACACAATATATAGGAAGTCAGAGAGAAAGTCAGAGAGAAAATACACAATCTGTAGGAAGTCAGAGAGAAAGCAAGCACACAATCTGTAGGAAGTCAGAGAGAAAGTACAGCACCTGTAGATATACAGAGAAAAGGGGCAAGATCTGTAAGAAGATCAGAGAAAGTGCAATATCTGTAGAAAGAAGAGAGAAAATCATAGCGAAAGCGTAAGATTTGTAGAATGAATGAATGATCTTTATTTTCAAAAGGTGAAGAATGAGCTTTTTCATTACTCATCTTTCATTCTTACCACACACTCGATTTAATATAAGTATACATATTGCATGAAAAAAAAATCTAACCATGAAAAAGGAAACTATTACATTCAGAAATATAGGAAAATGAACTACTCATACATCACAGGTAACTAATCTAACAAGACAGCACGCACACACAGGTACATACACACTCGCGCACACACAATTACATTTTAATGAAGTTCTTCTGACATTCCACTCTCGCATGCATATTTTCTAAGATAATTTCTAACAGGATCTAAAAAGTTAGTTCAGAACAATTCTTTTAGAACAGAACTCGGTGGCTGACGAGTCATGCTATGAGAGGCTATTAGATATTCTATGGAGGCATATAGTTACAAGGCAGTAAATATTGAAAAAGGCTCCAGTTAAAGGACGAAGTATTACTAAGGATTTTAGATGGTAGGGGAGAGACTCTCAGAGCTGTGAGTAGAGAAAGCACAGCATCTGCAGAGAAAGTCAGAGAGAAAGCATAAGATCTTTAGAAATCAGAGAGAAAGTCAGAGAGAAAGTACACAATCTGTAGGAAGTCAGAGAGAAAATACACAATTTGTAGGAAGTCAGAGAGAAAATACACAATCTGTAGGAAGTCAGAGAGAAAGCAAGCACACAATCTGTAGGAAGTCAGAGAGAAAGTACAGCACCTGTAGATATACAGAGAAAAGGGGCAAGATCTGTAAGAAGATCAGAGAAAGTGCAATATCTGTAGAAAGAAGAGAGAAAATCATAGCGAAAGCGTAAGATTTGTAGAATGAATGAATGATCTTTATTTTCAAAAGGTGAAGAATGAGCTTTTTCATTACTCATCTTTCATTCTTACCACACACTCGATTTAATATAAGTATACATATTGCATGAAAAAAAAATCTAACCATGAAAAAGGAAACTATTACATTCAGAAATATAGGAAAATGAACTACTCATACATCACAGGTAACTAATCTAACAAGACAGCACGCACACACAGGTACATACACACTCGCGCACACACAATTACATTTTAATGAAGTTCTTCTGACATTCCACTCTCGCATGCATATTTTCTAAGATAATTTCTAACAGGATCTAAAAAGTTAGTTCAGAACAATTCTTTTAGAACAGAACTCGGTGGCTGACGAGTCATGCTATGAGAGGCTATTAGATATTCTATGGAGGCATATAGTTACAAGGCAGTAAATATTGAAAAAGGCTCCAGTTAAAGGACGAAGTATTACTAAAGGATTTTAGATGGTAGGGGAGAGACTCTCAGAGCTGTGAGTAGAGAAAGCACAGCATCTGCAGAGAAAGTCAGAGACCTATATAAAACAGAGAGAGGGTCAGAGAGAACAAATAAGATCTGTAGAAGCAGAGAGAAAAGTACACCATTCGTAAGAAGTAAGAAAGAAAGCATAAGACCTATAGAAAGTTAGTGAAAATGCACAGGGTCTTTGGAGATCGAAGAGAAAGCACAAAACCTGTGGAAATTTTTAAAAAGTAAGCGCAAGATTTGTAGGACATCAGAGAGAAAGCATAAGATATTTAGAAATCAGAGAGAAAGCATAAGATCTTTAGAAATCAGAGAGAAGGCATAAGATCTTTAGAAATCAGAGAGAAAGCATAAGATCGTTAGAAATCAGAGAGAAAGCACATTACCAGTGGAAAGCAGAAGATCTGTAGAAAGTCAGAGAGAAAGCACATTACCAGTGGAAAGCAGAAGATCTGTAGAAAGTCAAAGAGAAGGTCAGAGAGAAAGTCAGAGAGAAAGTACACAATCTGTAGGAAGTCAGAGAGAAAGCAAGCACACAATCTGTAGGAAGTCAGAGAGAAAGTCAGAGAGAAAGCATAAGATCTTTAGAAATCAGAGAGAAAGTCAGAGAGAAAGCAAGCACACAATCTGTAGGAAGTCAGAGAGAAAGTACACAATTTGTAGGAAGTCAGAGAGAAAGCACATTACCAGTGGAAAGCAGAAGATCTGTAGAAAGTCAGAGAGAAAGCATAAGATCTTTAGAAATCAGAGAGAAAGCACATTACCAGTGGAAAGCAGAAGATCTGTAGAAAGTCAGAGAGAAAGTACACAATTTGTAGGAAGTCAGAGAGAAAGCATAAGATCTTTAGAAATCAGAGAGAAAGCATAAGATCTTTAGAAATCAGAGAGAAGGCATAAGATCTTTAGAAATCAGAGAGAAAGCATAAGATCGTTAGAAATCAGAGAGAAAGCATAAGATCTTTAGAAATCAGAGAGAAAGCATAAGATCTTTAGAAATCAGAGAGAAAGCATTAGAGAGAATGTCAGAGAGAAAGTCAAAGAGAAAGTCAGAGAGAAAGTCAGAGAGAAAGCACAAGACCAGTGGAAAGCAGAAGATCTGTAGAAAGTCAAAGAGAAAGTCAGAGAGAAAGCACATGACCAATGGAAAGCAGAAGATCTATATAAAGTCAAAGAGTAAGTCAGAGAGAAAGCACATTACCAGTGGAAAGCAGAAGATCTGTAGAAAGTCAAAGAGAAAGTCAGAGAGAAAGTCAAAGAGAAAGTCGCAGAGAAAGTCAAAGAGAAAGTCAGTGAGAAAGCACATGACCAGTGGAAAGCAAAAGATCTGTAGAAAGTCAAAGAGAAAGTCAGTGAGAAAGCACATGACCAGTAGAAAGCACTTCTTGAGTGTCTTCATACTATCTTCTTCTTGAGTGTCTTACTACTGTCTTCTTCTTTAGTGTCTTACTACTGTCTTCTTCTTGAGTGTCTTACTACAGTCTTCTTCTTGAGTGTCTTACTACTGTCTTCTTCTTGAGTGTTTCCTACTGTCTTCTACTGATTGTCTTCCAATCTACTGTCTTCCTTTTGAGTGTCTTCTTATTGTGTGTTTTCCTACTTTCTTCTTGAGTGTCTTCCAACTGTCTTCTTCTGGAGCGTCTTCTTATTGAATGTCTTCTTGCTGTCTTCTTATTGAGTCTCTTCCTACTGTTTTCTACTGATTGTCCTCCTATTGAGTGTCTTCCTATTGTTTTGTGCTGACTGTCTCCCTAACTGCTGTCTTTTTACTGACTGTCTCCCTTACCTGCTGTCTTTTTACTGACTGTCTCCCCTACCTGCTGTCTTTTTACTGACTGTCTCCCTACCTGCTGTCTTTTTACTGACTGTCTCCCCTACCTGCTGTCTTTTTACTGACTGTCTCCCTACTTGCTGTCTTTTTACTGACTGCCTCCCTACCTGCTGTCTTTTTACTGACTGTCTCCCTACCTGCTGTCTTTTTACTGACTGTCTCCCCTACCTGCTGTCTTTTTACTGTCTCCCTACCTGCTGTCTTTTTACTGACTGTCTCCCTACCTGCTGTCTTTTTACTGAATGTCTCCCTACTTGCTGTCTTTTTACTGACTGTCTTCCTGCTGACTGTCTTCTATTGACTGCCTTCCTACTTGACTGCCTTCCTACTGTCTTTTTACTGACTGTCTTCCTGCTGACTGTCTTCATATTGACTGTCTTCCTGGTGACTGTCTTACTATTGACTGTCTTCCTATTGATTGTCTTCCTATTGACTGTCTTCCTATTGACTGTCTTCCTACATAATGTCTTTTTCTACTGACTGTCTTCATTCTGACTGTCATCACACTAACTGTCTTCCTATTGACTGTCTTCCTACTATCTTCCTATTGACTGTCTTCTTATTGATTGTCTTCCTATTGATTGTCTTCCTATTGATTGTCTTCCTATTGACTGTCTCCATACTGTCTTCCTATTGACTGTCTTCCTATTGACTGTCTTCCTATTGGTTGTCTTCCTATTGACTGTCTTCCTATTATCTTCCTATTGATTGTCTTCCTATTGATTGTCTTCCTATTGAATGTCGTCCTATTGGGTGTCTTCCTAATGTCTTTCCATTCACTGTCTTCCAACTGTTTTCCTACTGAATGTCTTCTTAATGTCTTCCCATTAACTGTATTCCTACTGAAATCCATCCTCCCAGGTTCTTGCTGGGTGATCGCTAATCTATAACCGCATAACATGGCAGAGCAGCAACAAATTCTCTGAGTGATAAGAGAAATGACAACTTTTCTATTCTTGGTACCGAGCTCAGCATTTCTGTTTCTCTTTAGTTCCCCCGTGGTCGATCTGTGTGTTTTGATAGCTTTGTCTGTCTTATCTTGGCCAGCTGGCTCACCAACTGAGCATGAAGCCTGCCTCTAATGGCCTATTAGGCCGTGCCGAAATGGAGATGGTGTCTTAATGTGGGTTACTGAATCGAAGTCCACACACAGTCGCAGGGGAATTAAGTCATGAAGACAGGGGAGTTAATCAGTAATGAAATCAGAAAGAGTGGATGTTCGCACACACGCACAGAGGATGTAGGAGTCTAGACGCTGGTGTGCTGTCTTAATATGGGATCTCACAGGCCAGTGAGAGGGAAAGAGAGAGAGAGGGGGGGGGGGGAGAGAAGGAACGAACATGTTTTATTTTCTAAAGCGTTAAGAATTAGGCACACAGGCCTGTCTAACATTCTGCCCTTCATCATACAGAGAGAGAGAGAGAGAGGGGACGAGTGCAGCAAGAAAGTGAGGAGAGAAAGCACACAATCTGTAGGAAGTCAGAGAGAAAGTATACAATATGTAGGAAGTCAGAAAGTACACAATCTGTAGGAAGTCAGAGAGAAAGTACACAATCTGTAGGAAGTCAGAGAGAAAGTACACAATTTGTAGGAAGTCAGAGAGAAAGTACACAATCTGTAGGAAGTCAGAGAGAAAGTACACAATTTGTAGGAAATCAGAGAGAAAGTACACAATCTGTAGGAAGTCAGAGAGAAAGTACACAATTTGTAGGAAGTCAGAGAGAAAGTACACAATCTGTAGGAAGTCAGAGAGAAAGTACACAATCTGTAGGAAGTCAGAGAGAAAGTACACAATTTGTAGGAAGTCAGAGAGAAAGTACACAATGTGTAGGAAGTCAGAGAGAAAATACACAATTTGTAGGAAGTCAGAGAGAAAATACACAATTTGTAGGAAGTCAGAGAGAAAATACACAATCTGTAGGAAGTCAGAGAGAAAGCAAGCACACAATCTGTAGGAAGTCAGAGAGAAAGTACACAATTTGTAGGAAGTCAGAGAGAAAGTACACAATATATAGGAAGTCAGAGAGAAAGTACACAATCTGTAGAAAGTCAGAGAGAAAGTACACAATTTGTAGGAAGTCAGAGAGAAAGTACACAATATATAGGAAGTCAGAGAGAAAGTACACAATCTGTAGAAAGTCAGAGAGAAAGTACACAATTTGTAGGAAGTCAGAGAGAAAGTAAGCACACAATCTGTAGGAAGTCAGAGAGAAAATACATAATTTGTAGGAAGTCAGAGAGAAAGTACACAATCTGTAGGAAGTCAGAGAGAAAATACACAATTTGTAGGAAGTCAGAGAGAAAATACACAATCTGTAGGAAGTCAGAGAGAAAGCAAGCACACAATCTGTAGGAAGTCAGAGAGAAAGTACACAATTTGTAGGAAGTCAGAAAGAAAGTACACAATCTGTAGAAAGTCAGAGAGAAAGTACACAATCTGTAGGAAGTCAGAGAGAAAGTACAGCACCTGTAGATATACAGAGAAAAGGGGCAAGATCTGTAAGAAGATCAGAGAAAGTGCAATATCTGTAGAAAGAAGAGAGAAAATCATAGCGAAAGCGTAAGATTTGTAGAATGAATGAATGATCTTTATTTTCAAAAGGTGAAGAATGAGCTTTTTCATTACTCATCTTTCATTCTTACCACACACTCGATTTAATATAAGTATACATATTGCATGAAAAAAAAATCTAACCATGAAAAAGGAAACTATTACATTCAGAAATATAGGAAAATGAACTACTCATACATCACAGGTAACTAATCTAACAAGACAGCACGCACACACAGGTACATACACACTCGCGCACACACAATTACATTTTAATGAAGTTCTTCTGACATTCCACTCTCGCATGCATATTTTCTAAGATAATTTCTAACAGGATCTAAAAAGTTAGTTCAGAACAATTCTTTTAGAACAGAACTCGCTGGCTGACGAGTCATGCTATGAGAGGCTATTAGATATTCTATGGAGGCATATAGTTACAAGGCAGTAAATATTGAAAAAGGCTCGAGTTAAAGGACGAAGTATTACTAAGGGATTTTAGATGGTAAGGGAGGGACTCTCAGAGCTGTGAGTAGAGAAAGCACAACATCTGCAAAGAAAGTCAGAGACCTATATAAAACAGAGAGAGGGTCAGAGAGAAAAAAATAAGATCTGTAGAAGCAGAGAGAAAGTACACTATCTGTAAGAAGTAAGAAAGAAAGCATAAGACCTATAGAAAGTTAGCGAAAATACACGGGGTCTTTGGAGAACGAAGAGAAAGCACAAAACCTGTGGAAATTTTTAAAAAGTAAGCGCAAGATTTGTAGGACATCAGAGAGAAATCATAAGATCTTTAGAAATCAGAGAGAAAGCATAAGATCTTTAGAAATCAGAGAGAAGGCATAAGATCTTTAGAAATCAGAGAGAAAGCATAAGACCGTTAGAAATCAGAGAGAAAGCATAAGATCTTTAGAAATCAGAGAGAAAGCATAAGATCTTTAGAAATCAGAGAGAAAGCATTAGAGAGAATGTCAGAGAGAAAGTCAAAGAGAAAGTCAGAGAGAAAGCACAAGACCAGTGGAAAGCAGAAGATCTGTAGAAAGTCAAAGAGAAAGTCAGAGAGAAAGCACATGACCAATGGAAAGCAGAAGATCTGTATAAAGTCAAAGAGTAAGTCAGAGAGAAAGCACATTACCAGTGGAAAGCAGAAGATCTGTAGAAAGTCAAAGAGAAAGTCAGAGAGAAAGTCGCAGAGAAAGTCAAAGAGAAAGTCAGAGAGAAAGCACATGACCAGTGGAAAGCAAAAGATCTGTATAAAGTCAAAGAGTAAGTCAGAGAGAAAGCACATTACCAGTGGAAAGCAGAAGATCTGTAGAAAGTCAAAGAGAAAGTCAGAGAGAAAGTCAAAGAGAAGGTCAGAGAGATAGACAAAGAGAAAACAGAGAGAAAGCCAGAGAGAAAGTCACAGAGAAATTCACAGAGAGTCACAGAGAAAGCACATTACCAGTGGAAAGCAGAAGATCTGTATAAAGTCAAAGAATAAGTCAGAGAGAAAGCGCATTACCAGTGGAAAGCAGAAGATCTGTAGAAAGTCAAAGAGAAAGTCAGAAAGTCAAAGAGAAGGTCAGAGAGAAAGTCAGAGAGAAAGCCAAAGAGAAAGTCACAGAGAAAGTCACAGAGAAGGTCAGAGAGAAAGCACATTACCAGTGGAAAGTAGAAGATCTGTAGAAAGTCAAAGAGAAGGTCAGAGAGAAAGTCAGAGAGAAAGCACAAAACTAATAGAAAGCAGAGAGAGAGAGAGAGAGCGCAAGACTTGCAGAAAACGGAGAGAAAGCACAAGAAATGTAGAAAGCAACTGGAGAGAAGAGGAGCAGGTTGATTTACCCCACCCCACCATTTTGTACTTTTGCTAAATCATTGTATCAGCAGAGGAAACTTGACTGAAGATTTGCATGACCAATCAATCACTCCGACTATTGCACTCCGCTCGAATATTAGATCTAATATAGAAACCGTACTTATGCATTCAACACATAAGGGAACACAAATATGTTAGCATTTTCCCATGGCACGGAACTTTCTTTTCAGAGACACCCCTTAGTCTAGTCACATCTTGGCCTCCCTGGATTGGTACTTTGGAGAGATTCATCAGTCTTCCGAAGTGTGTATTTTGTAAGACACGGCTGTATATATCATAACAGTCGCTACGAAAGTGTCGCACAGTAAAGTCTCTTCGTTTGTGCACACAAGCAAGACAGAGGAAAAGACAGAGGAACATTCTTACTAGTTGTTATCAAGTCATAGATAAGAGAAATGACGACTGCGGTAAAACTAGTTCTACACATGAAACCACATGGAGGCGCATGGTTCGGGTTCGCAAAGATATAAAAATAGTGAGGAAAATGTGCAGAAACAAGAATGATAGAAAGAGTGAGGAAAGTGGGTAGAAACAGGAATATTAGAAAGAATGAGGAAAGTGGGCAAAAAAAAAGAATGATAAAAAGAGTGAGGAAAATGGGCAGAAACAAGAATGATAGAAAGAATGAGGAAAGTGGGCAGAAACAAAAATGATAGAAAGAATGAGGAAAGTGGACAGAAACAAGAAAGATAGAAAGAGTGAGGAAATGAGCAGAAACAAAAATGATAGAAAGAGTGAGAAAGGTGGGCCAAAACAAGAATGATAGAAAGAGTGATGAAAGTTGGCAGAAACAAAAATGATAGAATGTGTGAGAAAAGTGGAAAGAAACAAGAATGATAGAATGAGTAAGAAAAGTGGACAGAAACAAGAATGATAGAAAGAGTGAGAAAAGTGGACAGAAACAAGAATGATAGAATGAGTGAGAAAAATGGACAGAAACAAGAATGATAGAAAGAGTGAGGAAAGTTGGCAGAAACAAGAATGATAGAATGAGTGAGAAAAGTGGACAGAAACAAGAATGATAGAATGAGTGAAAAAAGTGGACAGAAACAAGAATGAGTGAGGAAAGTTGGCAGAAACAAGAATGATAGAAAGAGTGAGAAAAGTGGACAGAAACAGGAATGATAGAAAGTGTGAGGAAAGTTAGCGGAAACAAGAATGATAGAAAGAGTGAGGAAAGTTAACAGAAACAAGAATGAGAGGAAAGTTGGCAGAAACAAGAATGATAGAAAGAGTGAGGAATGTGGCCAGAAACTTCTTCTTCTTCTTCTTCTTCGTTCACTTCTACCACCAAAAACCGCACTGTGAACCTACTGAATTCACACATGTGGTCCTCGTTAGGTCCGGTGGTCCCCTGTGTGGTCCAAAATAGACCACATGAGTTCCACGAAGGACCACAAGGGGTTCAGAGTATCACAGTGCTTTAGCCTGTATTCTTGGTGGGTCTCGGAAGCGGGATTGCGTGACACCGTGGTTTTCATTGCACCAGTTTGGTCTAGGGTTGGACTTTCTCACCGGAAGACCTCGACGTGTTTGGAATATCAGTGCATCCCCGCTGGGTGAGAGGCATTAGCCCACCCAGGACAGAGTTGGACTTTCTCACCGGAAAACCTCGACGTGTTATGAGATACCCGTGTATCACCGCCGGGTGAGAGGTGGTTGCCCATCCAGTCCAGGGTTGGACTTTCTCACCGGAAAACCTCAGCGTGATTAGGATACGCAGACATCCCCGCCGGGTGAGAGGTGGTTGCCTATCTAGACTTCCCTGGTCCAGTGTCTCCGACTTCAGCATTTTGCGGTCGTGGCCGCTACCCTTCCTAGTTGTGACCAGGATGGAGCTTTTGTCCAGGAGGACGAATCCTCGCCACTAGTGACTTCTACCCCTGGGTTGAGCCGGTTTAGGCATTTCCCAGTATGGGCATGTTTGGGACGGGACCGACCTCTAGGGCAGAGGTACTGTGACATTCATAGCCTTCAAGATTCACCCCTGGTATGAGCCGGTTTAGGCAAAATTCACCAGTATGGGTGTTTATCAGGCGTTACCGACCTCTAGAGCGGAGGTGGCATGACATGTCTAGCCATCGAGTTCCACCCCTGGTGTGTGCCGGTTTAGGCATATTTCACCAGTGTAGGTGTATTTCGGACGTAGGCGGCCTCTAGAGCAGAGGTGCCGTGGTATAGTTCTCGTAGCGATACTACTGGACATACCAGGTTAAATTTCACTTTCCACCACCTTTTCCCATCGGCGCCGCACAGCAACCTTTATTTCCGCATTTACTTCCTTAAC
The DNA here is from genome assembly GCA_009760885.1 of Achatina immaculata. NCBI lineage: Eukaryota > Metazoa > Mollusca > Gastropoda > Stylommatophora > Achatinidae > Lissachatina > Lissachatina immaculata. Next base: position 20,565,680 of record CM019712.1, read on the forward strand.
CGGGAGGAGCTTCACTCCACGCGCGGCATTTGAAAAGTCAAGCCAGCAGTGACTTAACCTCTGGGACAAACCGGTTCATGCATTTCACACGATATGACTGCACTCAGGACGTGGCCGACCTCCAGACCAGAGGTGCCGTGATTTGACTGTTTGCTTCGCTTTATTCTTTCAACCACCTTTTCCGCAGTGATGCTGCGCGGCAACCTCATTTGCAAATTTCTTCATTGGCCGGGAAGAGCACCGCTCCACGCACGGCAGCTGAAGATCTCGCCAACAGCGGCAGATGAGCTACCAAACGTGACACTCATCTACCCTAAGTAACTGGTTTTCAGGCGCCAGATATTCGCCCTCGCCCCTTCTCCTGTCAGTTTAAACAGTTCTGCCACGGGAAGGCCAGGAGCTGGACTTGACTGCCAGAGGCTGTTTGTGGCGCGTTTGCAGTCCTTAGAACCTGGCCAGAAACAAGAATGATAGAAAGAGTGTGGAAAGTTGGCAGAAACAAGAATAACAGAATGGGTGAGGAAAGTTGGCAAAAACAAGAATGATAGAAAGAGTAAGGAAAGTGAACAGAAATAAGAATGATAGAAAGTGTGATGAAAGTGGACAGAAATAAGAATGATAGAAAGAGTGAGTAAAGTTGGCAGAAACAAGAATGATAGAAAGAGTGAGAAAAATGAGCAGAAACAAAAATGATAGAAAGAGTGAGGAAAGTGGGCAGAAACAAGAATGATATAAAGAGTGAGGAAAGTGAACAGAAACAAGAATGATAGTGAGAAAAATGGACAGAAACAAGAATGATAGAATGAGTGAGGAAAGTTGGCAGAAACAAGAAAGATAGAAAGAGTGAGGAAAGTGAACAGAAACAAGAATAATAGAAAGAGTGAGGAAAGTGAACAGAAACAAGAATAATAAAAAGAGTGAGGAAAGTGGACAGAAACAAGAATGATATAAAGAGTGAGAAAAGTGGCAGAAATAATAATGATAGAAAGAGTGAGGAAAGTGGACAGAAACAAGGATGATAGAATGAGTGAGAAAAGTGAACAGAAACAACAATGATAGAAAGAGTGAGAAAAGTAGACAGAAACAAGAATGATAGAAAGAGTGATAAAAGTGGACAGAAACAAGAATGATAGAAAAAGTGAGGAAAGTGGACAGAAACAAGAATGATAGAAAGAGTGATAAAAGTAGACAGAAACAAGAATGATAGAAAAATGAAGAAAGTGGACAGAAACAATAATGATAGAATGGGTGAGAAAAGTGAACAGAAACAAGAATGATAGAAAGAGTGAGAAAATGGCAGAAACAAGAATGATAGAATGAGTGAGAAAAGTGACAGAAACACGAATGATAGAAAGAATGAGGAAAGTAGGTAGAAGCAAGAATGATAGGAAGAATGAGGAAAGTAGGTAGAAACAAGAATGATAGAATGAGTGAGAAAAGTGGTAGAAACAAGAATGGTAGAACAAGTTAGGAAAGTGGACAGAAAGAAGAATGATAGAAAGAGTGAGAAAAATGATAGAAACAAGAATGATAGAAAGAGTGACGAAAGTTGGCAGAAACAAGAATGATAGAAAGTATGATGAGCACGTACAAATAAAGAGCATTACAATGATCCAATATTTCGGCAAAAAACCTTTCTGAAGGATTACGTACAGCAACAACACAAGCAAATAAAAAGAAGAAAATTTGATGAAAAATATAGACTTAACTTTTTTTTTTTTTTTGGTCTCCTCTTAGTAAGAAAGGCTAGGAGAAAATTTAATAAGAGACCAGAAAAAGGTAAGTCTATATTTTAAATCTGTTTGTTGTGTTTTTATCTGTACTGTTGTTTTATAAGTGATGAGTGAAAGAGATTTTTGACGAAATATTGGATTGTTGTGTGTTCTTCATTTGTTTCTGCCAACTTATCGCACTCTTTCTGCCATCCTTATTTCTGCTAATTTTCCTCACTCTTTCTATCATCCTTGTTTCTGTCCACTTTCCTCATTCTTTCTATCATCTTTGTTTTTGTCCTCTTTCCTCATTCTTTCTATAATCCTTGTTTTTGTCCGCTTTCCTTATGCTTTCTATAATCCTTGTTTCTGTCCACTTTCCTTATTCTTTCTATCATCCTTATTTCTGTCCACTTTCCTCATTCTTTCTATCATCCTTGTTTCTGTCCACTTTCCTCATTCTTTCTACAATCCTTGTTTTTGTTCGTTTTCCTCATTCTTTCTATCATCCTTGTTTCTGTCCACTTTCCTCATTCTTTCTATCATCCTTGTTTCTGTCTACTTTCCTCAATTCTTCTATCATCCTTTTTTCTGTCCATTTTCCTCACTCCTTCTATCATTCTTATTTCTTCCCCACTTTCTCACTCTTTCTATCATCCTTATTTCTCCTCCACCTTCCTCATTCTTTCTATCTTCCTTATTTCTGCCAACTTTCCTCACTCTTTCTATCATCCTTATTTCTTTCCCACTTTCTCACTCTTTCTTTCATCCTTATTTCTCCTCCACTTCCTCATTCTTTCTATCTTCCCTATTTCTGCCAACTTTCCTCACTCTTTCTATCATCCTTATTTCTTCCCCACTTTCCTCACTCTTTCTACCATCCTTATTTCTTCCCCACTTTCTCACTCTTTCTATCATCCTTATTTCTCCTCCACTTTCCTCATTCTTTCTATCTTCCTTATTTCTGCCACCTTTCCTCACTCTTTCTATCTTCCTTATTTCTGCCAACTTTCCTCACTCTTTCTATCATTCTTATTTCTCCCCCACTTTCCTCATTCTTTCTATCATTCTTATTTCTCCCCCACTTTCCTCATTCTTTCTATCATTCTTATTTCTCCCCCACTTTCCTCACTCTTTCTATCATCCTTATTTCTTCTCCACTTTCCTCACTCTTTCTATCATCCTTATTTCTGCCAACTTTCCTCATTCTTTCTATCATTCTTATTTCTCCCCCACTTTCCTCACTCTTTCTATCATCCTTATTTCTGCCAACTTTCCTCACTCTTTCTATCATTCTTATTTCTCCCCCACGTTCCTCACTCTTTCTATCATCCTTATTTCTTCCCCACTTTCCTCACTCTTTCTATCATCCTTGTTTCTTTTTGTAAAACTGAACGATACACCTCTTTCTATTTTCTGTAGCAAGTTCCAGCGTGGTAGACATAATGCATGGCTAACAGAACTGACGAAGTACAAGATGATAACGTTGATAACCAAAGGCACTGAAGATCTCTCATCCAAGAGATAACGAGTCCAGATATATCGAGGTTCAGCCACACTCCTCCTTCATGTACTGGGATCAAAGCATAGCTTTTCCTTCCCCCCCCCCCACCCCCTCGCGTCTGTTTCCACAGCCACGCTTTCCTGAACTCTGAGAATGGCTCAAGTCTTTGCTCTGTAGAGTTTATTTACATCGTCGTCATCATCATCATCATCATCATCTTCTTCTTCTTCTTCTTGGTTTGAGCCTGGTATGCTGGGATGCATGTTAAGCTAAAGGAAAGAAAGGACCAAATGGACGCTTGACCGGTGCCGATGTGTTTGTGGGTCGCTGTTTTACAGAGTTTTTGGCTGTACTAGGAACTTTGACAACCGTTGCCAAGTGTCGTCGATCACCTGTTTGTCTGGAATGTAAACTTTATATCAGCTATAAGGCCTGAATGTTTGTCTGGAATGTAAACTTTATATCAGCTATAAAGCCTGAATGTTTGTCTGGAATGTAAACTTTATATCAGCTATAAGGCCTGAATGTTTGTCTGAGATGTACACTTTATATCAGCTATAAGGCCTGAATGTTTGTCTGGAATGTAAACTTTATATCAGCTATAAAGCCTGAATGTTTGTCTGGGATGTAAACTTTATATCAGCTATAAGGCCTGAATGTTTGTCTGGGATGTAAACTTTATATCAGCTGTAAGGCCTGAATGTTTGCCTGGAATGTAAACTTTATATCAGCTACATTGAGCTGATTGTTTGTCAGGAATGAAAGCTTTATATCAGCTACATTGAGCTGATTGTTTGTCTGGAATGAAAGCTTTATATCAGCTGTACTGACTTGATTGTTTGTCTGGAATGGAATCTTTATATTAGCTATATGACCTGACTGTTTGGTGGCTGAGCTGAAGACATGTAATTCAACATACTGCTCAATGTATTTATCATCCATCCAGTATCCATCATCATCAAGTTCCATCCAATAAACTTCACCTTGTCATATTGTTAGCACTGGACTTGCTTGCTTATTACATTGCGACATCCCAACAAAGGAAAAGATCCTGGGAACCATCTGAAAAGTGAAATATCAACCCAGAGTTAATGGCCTTGGCTTCACCAAGTTGGGTTATACAGTCGGTACACCAATGGCACGGTCAGGCGGAAGTTAGTATTAGAAACAAAGGATAAGGAGACGAAACAAGGGATAAGGAGACGAAACGAGGGATAAGGAGACGAAACGAGGAATAAGGAGACGAAACAAGAGATAAGGAGACGAAACAAGGGAAAGGAGACGAAACGAGGGATAAGGAGACGAAACGAGGGATAAGGAGACGAAACAAGGGATAAGGAGACGAAACAAGGGATAAGGAGACGAAACGAAGGATAAGGAGACGAAACGAGGGATAAGGAGACGAAACAAGGGATAAGGAGACGAAACAAGGGATAAGGAGACGAAACAAGAGATAAGGAGACGAAACGAGGGATAAGGAGACGAAACGAGGGATAAAGAGACGAAACGAGGGATAAGGAGACGAAACGATTGATAAGGAGACTAAACAAGGGATAAAGAGACGAAACGAGGGATAAGGAGACGAAACGAGGGATAAGGAGACGAAACAAGGGATAAGGAGACGAAACGAGGGATAAGGAGACGAAACAAGGGATAGGAGACAAAACAAGGGATAGGAGACGAAACAAGGGATAATGAGACGAAACAAGGGATAATGAGACGAAACAAGGGATAATGAGATAAAACAAGGGATAAAGAGATGAAACAAGGGATAATGAGATGAAACAAGGGATAAGGAGACGAAACAAGGGATAAGGAGACAGAACATTCAATACTTGAGTAAAACAGAGAAGGAGTGGCCAACCAATGCTTACCGGCGTCCAGAAAGAACCAAACAAATTCCTTTCACCCACCCAAGAGCCAAAGAACTACATTTCCATTTCTTCCCGTTGGTAAATTATTTATAACATTTGGCAAAGAAGTGGCAAGGCTAATAGAGGAAGAATATTATGTTCTGCTCCCCTTCCCCTTCCTTAACATAGTGTCTGATGCCCACCCTTGGTTACCTTATCTGTATCTTACATCTTACATGCTTCCCGTGCCGTCGTGCGTCACACAGGGCTAGCAGTATGTCTCACCACGAGCTTCTCAATCTAATCAATGGATCTGATGCCAGTCATCTCAGTGTCTCTTTTCAGTTTTCTCTTTGGGGGTCTCTCGATGTCGGCATCTTTTTTTCTTTTTTCCACACGTTTCCCATTGGATGAGCTGCTTTGCGATTGTTTCTTCTCAGCACGTGGCCTGTATACGCCCGTCTTCTTTTCTTGATCACTACTGAGGATGTTTGTTACATGTTCATTTCCCTTATCTCTGTTTTAATCTTGAATTCTTTCCATAGTATACAGATTATTTGTCTTGAACATTTGTTTGCCAATGCGTCCAATTTGCTCTCTATTTCTTTGGTTGTTTTCCAGCTTTCACATGCGTACGTAAGAATGAGTATCACCGGTTCGGTATACCACTGGAGGTCGAGCCAGGTTCTGTAAGCAGGCAGTGGCGTGCGTCATTGCAGGAGTCAGTGGTTCCCAGAGTCACCTTCGTCTATGTCCCTGGGCACGTGGGCATCCAGGGAAGTGAGAGAGCTGATAGGCTGGCTGGCTCTGCCATCATCACAGATGAACAACAGCTGGATTGAGCTGATATTGTTAACGTGATCAGATAGACAGGCAGAGTGGAGTGCTCAGAAAACAGCAAATCCACATCACTGCTTAGACTGAGAGAGCTGGGAGCAGCAAATCCACATCACTGCTTAGACTGAGAGAGCTGGGAGCAGCAAATCCACATCACTGCTTAGACTGAGAGAGCTGGGAGCAGCAAATCCACATCACTGCTTAGACTGAGAGAGCTGGGAGCAGCAAATCCACATCACTGCTTAGACTGAGAGAGCTGGGAGCAGCAAATCCACATCACTGCTTAGACTGAGAGAGTTGGGAGCAGGAAATCAACATCACTGCTTAGACTGAGAGAGTTAGGAGCAGGAAATCAACATCACTGCTTAGACTGAGAGAGTTAGGAGCAGGAAATCAACATCACTGCTTAGACTGAGAGAGCTGGGGGCAGCAAATCCACATCACTGCTTAGACTGAGAGAGTTAGGAGCAGGAAATCAACATCACTGCTTAGACTGAGAGAGCTGGGAGCAGGAAATCCACATCACTGCTTAGACTGAGAGAGCTGGGAGCAGGAAATCAACATCACTGCTTAGACTGAGAGAGTTAGGAGCAGGAAATCAACATCACTGCTTAGACTGAGAGAGCTGGGAGCAGCAAATCAACATCACTGCTTAGACTGAGAGAGTTAGGAGCAGGAAATCAACATCACTGCTTAGACTGAGAGAGTTAGGAGCAGGAAATCAACATCACTGCTTAGACTGAGAGAGTTAGGAGCAGGAAATCAACATCACTGCTTAGACTGAGAGAGTTAGGAGCAGGAAATCAACATCAATGCTTACCGGCGTCCAGAGCGAACCAAACAAATTTCTTTCACCCACCCAAGAGCCAAAGAACTACATTTCCATTTCTTCCCGTTGGTAAATTATTTATAACATTTGGCAAAGAAGTGGCAAGGCTAATAGAGGAAGAATATTATGTTCTGCTCCCCTTCCCCTTCCTTAACATAGTGTCTGATGCCCACCCTTGGTTACCTTATCTGTATCTTACATCTTACATGCTTCCCGTGCCGTCGTGCGTCACACAGGGCTAGCAGTATGTCTCACCACGAGCTTCTCAATCTAATCAATGGATCTGATGCCAGTCATCTCAGTGTCTCTTTTCAGTTTTCTCTTTGGGGGTCTCTCGATGTCGGCATCTTTTTTTCTTTTTTCCACACGTTTCCCATTGGATGAGCTGCTTTGCGATTGTTTCTTCTCAGCACGTGGCCTGTATACGCCCGTCTTCTTTTCTTGATCACTACCGAGGATGTTTGTTACATGTTCATTTCCCTTATCTCTGTTTTAATCTTGAATTCTTTCCATAGTATACAGATTATTTGTCTTGAACATTTGTTTGCCAATGCGTCCAATTTGCTCTCTATTTCTTTGGTTGTTTTCCAGCTTTCACATGCGTACGTAAGAATGAGTATCACCGGTTCGGTATACCACTGGAGGTCGAGCCAGGTTCTGTAAGCAGGCAGTGGCGTGCGTCATTGCAGGAGTCAGTGGTTCCCAGAGTCACCTTCGTCTATGTCCCTGGGCACGTGGGCATCCAGGGAAGTGAGAGAGCTGATAGGCTGGCTGGCTCTGCCATCATCACAGATGAACAACAGCTGGATTGAGCTGATATTGTTAACGTGATCAGATAGACAGGCAGAGTGGAGTGCTCAGAAAACAGCAAATCCACATCACTGCTTAGACTGAGAGAGCTGGGAGCAGTAAATCCACATCACTGCTTAGACTGAGAGAGCTGGGAGCAGTAAATCCACATCACTGCTTAGACTGAGAGAGTTGGGAGCAGCAAATCCACATCACTGCTTAGACTGAGAGAGCTGGGAGCAGCAAATCCACATCACTGCTTAGACTGAGAGAGCTGGGAGCAGCAAATCCACATCACTGCTTAGACTGAGAGAGTTGGGAGCAGGAAATCAACATCACTGCTTAGACTGAGAGAGTTAGGAGCAGGAAATCAACATCACTGCTTAGACTGAGAGAGTTAGGAGCAGGAAATCAACATCACTGCTTAGACTGAGAGAGCTGGGGGCAGCAAATCCACATCACTGCTTAGACTGAGAGAGTTAGGAGCAGGAAATCAACATCACTGCTTAGACTGAGAGAGTTAGGAGCAGGAAATCCACATCACTGCTTAGACTGAGATAGCTGGGAGCAGTAAATCCACATCACTGCTTAGACTGAGAGAGTTAGGAGCAGGAAATCAACATCACTGCTTAGACTGAGAGAGCTGGGAGCAGGAAATCCACATCGCTGCTTAGACTGAGAGAGTTAGGAGCAGGAAATCAACATCACTGCTTAGACTGAGAGAGTTAGGAGCAGGAAATCAACATCACTGCTTAGACTGAGAGAGCTGGGAGCAGCAAATCCACATCACTGCTTAGACTGAGAGAGATGGGAGTACAGGTTGGCACACCAAGGAACGAGGGACATGCTCGACGCGCGAGGGGACTTATCAACCAACACAGGACGCGCTGATGTGTTGAGGTGTGGGGGGGCGGGAAGAGGGGTCTACAAAGAACAAAAAAGTCACTGTTCTTGCGCAAGAACTTGAGATGCACAGTGATTGCACAGTTTCTTTTACTACAGTATTAGTAAACGTAGTACATGGAAGTCTGTGTAGAACAACAGCTAGATCGGGAAGACAAGAGAATTTGCTGGAAATCTATGTAGAACAACAGCTAGATCGGGAAGACAATAGAATTTGCTGGAAGTCTGTGTAGAACAACAGCTAGATCGGGAAGACAAGAGAATTTGCTGGAAGTCTGTGTAGAACAACAGCTAGATCGGGAAGACAAGATAATTTGCTGGAAATCTATGTAGAACAACAGCTAGATCGCGAAGACAAGAGGATTTGCTGGATATCTTATAGAACAACAGCTAGATCAGGAAGAAAAAAGGATGTGCTGGAAGCCTATATAGAACAACAGCTGGATCAGGAAGAAAAAAGGATGTGCTGGAAGCCTATATAGAACAACAGCTAGATCAGGAAGAAAAAAGGATGTGCTGGAAGCCTATATAGAACAACAGCTAGATCAGGAAGAAAAAAGGATGTGCTGGAAGCCTATATAGAACAACAGCTAGATCAGGAAGATAAGAGAATTTGCTGGAAGCCTATATAGAACAACAGCTAGATCAGGAAGATAAGATAATTTGCTGGAAGTCTGTAGCTCTGAGATGTCTGAACTAGAGTTATTACGGGGGGAAAATGACAGAAAGCAAAACAGAAGCGCAGTTACAAACATAAGCCTTGCTGACATAGACTAAAGGATGTTAAGAAATGTAGAGTATACCCCTAGTTACAAACATAAGCCTTGCTGACATAGACTAAAGGATGTTAAGAAATGTAGAGTATACCCCTAGTTACAAACATAAGCCTTGCTGACATAGACTAAAGGATGTTAAGAAATGTAGAGTATACCCCTAGTTACAAACATAAGCCTTGCTGACATAGACTAAAGGATGTTAAGAAATGTAGAGTATACCCCTAGTTACAAACATAAGCCTTGCTGACATAGACTAAAGGATGTTAAGAAATGTAGAGTATACCCCTAGTTACAAACATAAGCCTTGCTGACATAGACTAAAGGATGTTAAGAAATGTAGGGTATACCCCTAGTTACAAACATAAGCCTTGCTGACATAGACTAAAGGATGTTAAGAAATGTAGAGTATACCCCTAGTTACAAACATAAGCCTTGCTGACATAGACTAAAGGATGTTAAGAAATGTAGAGTATACCCCTAGTTACAAACATAAGCCTTGCTGACATAGACTAAAGGATGTTAAGAAATGTAGAGTATACCCCCAGTTACAAACATAAGCCTTGCTGACATAGACTAAAGGATGTTAAGAAATGTAGGGTATATACCCCCAGTTACAAACATAAGCCTTGCTGACATAGACTGGAAGATGTTAAGAAATGTAGGGTATACCCCCAGTTACAAACATAAGCCTTGCTGACGTAGACTAAAGGATGTTAAGAAATGTAGGGTATACACCCCACCCACACACCCGCACCCCCGTCAAATGACCAATGTCGGAAATAAATTACCTAATTTCAATATCTTGTGTACTTTAAAAAGGACCCCCCCCCCCCCAAAACAAAAAAAAAAGTGCAAACCACCTTGCATGACATTAAAATTGTTTCCGAATCCGTCTCGGAAAAATGGGTTGTCTAATTTCCCGATCGCTACTTCAGGTCCGGGAGAAGACTAACAAGCGACCCAGACATCTTTCACATGTACGGAGCTACCTCGTTTCATGTCTGCCACGTTCTGCTGTTGCGGCAGATTTTCCTGAAAATGTTCACTTTAATAACTTGGAAACCAATCTCCGCCAACAGCCAGACATAACGCTCCGACACGTCATGTGTGATTTAATTTGCATATCATCACGGTGTTCTAGATTATTTCAGAATTGCTTTCATCGTCGAAAGATTTTGTTTTTTTATTTCGTTTTTTTTTTCAAAGAAAAGTCGTCGTCCATGGCGTGGATGTAAGAGGAAATGTCTAGGGAGTTTGAAGAAGACGGAAAGTTGCAATTTCTCATGGAGGTTTTTTTTTCGGTTTGTTTTTTAAGTAATGGATGTGATGAATAGCACCGTTTGTTAGAGCCATTGATCAGAGTTTTGACAAAGAGCCTGTTTCCTGTCTAGACGTGGTAGCATGAAATTTCCTGTCTCCACGCGGCAGCATGAAATCAGTGTCTCCACGTGGGGGCATGAAATCAGTGTCTCCACGTGGTGGCATGAAATCAGTGTCTCCACGTGCTACCATGAAATCAGTGTCTCCGCGTGGTGGCATGAAATTAGTGTCTCAACGTGGCAGCATGATATCAGTGTCTCAACGTGGCAGCATGAAATCAGTGTCTCCACGTGATAGCATGAAATCAGTGTCTCCACGTGCTACCATGAAATCAGTGTCTCCGCGTGGTGGCATGAAATTAGTGTCTCAACGTGGCAGCATGATATCAGTGTCTCAACGTGGCAGCATGAAATCAGTGTCTCCACGTGATAGCATGAAATCAGTGTCTCCACGTGCTACCATGAAATCAGTGTCTCCGCGTGGTGGCATGAAATTAGTGTCTCAACGTGGCAGCATGATATCAGTGTCTCAACGTGGCAGCATGAAATCAGTGTCTCCACGTGATAGCATGAAATCAGTGTCTCCACGTGATAGCATGAAATCAGTGTCTCCACGTGATAGCATGAAATCAGTGTCTCTACGTGGCAACATGAAATCAGTGTCTCTACGTGGTGGCATGAAATCAGTGTCTCAACGTGGCAGCATGAAATCAGTGTCTCTACGTGGCAACATGAAATCAGGAAATTGTGTTACTTCAGCTTGGACAAGATCAATGTCTTCTCAGTGATGATGGAACTCGATGTCAGGTCTGCGGCTCCTTCTGAGAATTGAAGATAGTCTACGCCGTCTGTCAATGCTTCTATGAGGAATTTTGTTAGATGATGCAGTGATATTTTCTCTCTCTCTCTCTCTTCCCCCCCCCCCTCCCCCCTGTTACTTTTTAGCCATTCCGTCTTCCACCACCGCTGGTTCCTTTAAACTGGGGTCTGAGCCCGCGTTCTAATCATTTCGACGCCGATGCTTTAGTATGTTCGCTACGGTACAACTGCACTGAACCCAAATTCTCAACACAAGGAGAATGACGTTTAATAGTGACCCCAGTTTATAATCCATCTTCTAACGAACATGTTACTGTTGGGTTTCTTCCAAAGAGAGGAGGACCAAGGCGAAAATGGCTGCAAGACATAGTTGATAATATGCAAATGGACACATAGACAGCAGGGCATCTTGCTTACAACCGAGAGGCCTACAGGATAGAGGCATATTTCCACAAGGGACATGCCATAGACTGGCTGATTGACTTCTAACGAACAAGCAGGAGTTTAAAAATATTTCATTTATCATATTTTTCGACTTAAAAGACGCACTTCTTTACATTAACAAAAAAATATGTCTAAAAACTGAAATGTGTACAGTAAACCGGACGCTGGAAACATCTTTTGATTAGTCCTGGTATGTGCGTGTACAAATACTCGACTGAGAGCAGAAATATTTGTTTAAAAACTCTCTCACTCTAGGACAACACTGGCGCTGTTTGTAGATCTTGTACATTTATACGAATCAATGCTCAGGACGATATTTAGATAAAGTTTAAATAAAACTGCAAGAAGCACGTTTCTAATTCCACCCGCGTTTTTAAATTATAGGGTTACTTCCTTCCAGTTTCTTTCTACCAAAGTTTCTCATCAAAATTCATTCTGACAAAGCGAGGAGACTAACTGAGGAGGCGAAAGAGTTAAAACATTGAAAGAAATGTGGCCGTTAAAGGTATGTAGGATAACTTAATGTCAGAATACAGCGATGACTAGACTTTTTGTCTGATGATAGCGATGACGCGGCTTATTGTCTGATGATAGCCATGACTATACTTATTGTCGGATGATAGCCATAACTAGACTTATTGTCTGATGATAGGCATGACTAGACTTATTGTCTGATGATAGCCATGACTAGACTTATTGTCTGATGATAGCCATGACTAGATGTATTCTCTGATGATAGCCATGAGACTAGACGTATTGTCTGATGAGAGCCATAACTTGACTTATTGTCTGATGATAGTCATAACAAGACTTATTGTCTGATGATAGCCATGACTAGACTTATTGTCTGATGACAGCAATGGCGCGGCTTATTGTCTGATGATAGCCATGACTAGACTTATTGTCTGATGATAGCCATGACTAGACTTATTGTCTGATGATAGCCATGACTATACTTATTGTCTGATGATAGCCATGACTAGACTTATTGTCTGATGATAGCCATGACTAGACTTATTGTCTGATGATAGCCATGACTAGACTTATTGTCTGATGATAGCCATGACTAGACTTATTGTCTGATGATAGCCATGACTAGACTTATTGTCTGATGATAGCCATGACTAGACTTAATGTCTGATGATAGCCATGACTAGACTTATTGTATGATAACAACGAAGACTGGGATTATTATCTGGTGACTTAGATTCTGACACAGAAAAGATTACACAATATAGTTTATGAAGAATGCAATTGTCTGAATTTTCAGAATACAGATTACACAATTTTCTGGTAACTCAAACATTGTTTTTAATCGACAGATTTTTTACATTTTTTTTTCACATCAAATCAAGCTTATTTTTCACTAAACATATAATTACATCTATTAAATTTATTTTCCCCACAAAACTGTCGTTTAAAAACAGGGTCCAGTGATCAGTCCTCTATGATCAGTCCTCTATGATCAGTCCTCCTTGATCAGTCCTCTATGATCAGTCCTCTATGATCAGTCCTATATGATCAGTCCTATATGATTAGTCATGTATGATCAGTCCTCTATGATTAGTCCTGTGTGATCAGTCCTCATTGTTTAGTCCTCAATGATTAGTCCTCTATGATCAGTCATCTATGATCAGTCCTGTATGATCAGTCTTCTATGATTAATCCTCTGTGGTTAGCCATGTATGGTCAGTCCTCTATGATTAGTCCTCTGTGGTTAGCCATGTATGACCAGTCTTCTATGATTAATCCTCTGTGGTTAGCCATGTATGATCAGTCCTCTATGATTAGTCCTCTGCGTCTTGAAAGTCTGAAAGAGGAATAATTCATATTTTCAGGTAAATTATGCTCTTTCGGAATATAAGAATGATTTTTTTTAACAACAGAGGGGTTTACTTAGAGGCTGTTAGTGTGACCTTGAAATAACCTTGGATAACCTTGTTCTGCTCTAATTAAAGGTGGTTATATTTCTGAAATGATACTGGACAGTCTGACGGGATGGTGTGAGAGGAGATCATCAACTGAACTAATGGCCTGCATGAAGGATCGGGTACTCTGCAGAAGCATAATAGCCAACACCAGTCGGCACGGCACATGATGATGATGATATTTCTGAGTAATAGGATTTTGCTGGCAGAAATACAGATGAAGCCATTGATAGCAATTACTGAGGAAAGACGCTGGCGATGGCTGGGACATGTGCTCCGGATGACTGACAACTCACTACCAAAAATAGCACTAAGATGGACATCATAGGGGGACAGAAGTAAGGGTAGACCAAAAGAGACATGGAGAAAAACAGCAGAGAGGATGTTGAGCAATAGAGGGCTTACTTGGGCAAGAGTAGAAAAAAGGCAAAGGGCAGGCGTTTGTGGAAAACCCTTGCGGAAACCCAGTGTGCCTTGGGCACTTCATAGAGAGAGAGAGAGAGAGAGAGGGGGGGGGGAGAAAGGGAGAGAGAGAGATTTCCGAGTATCATTTTTTTTCCTGGAAAAATGCATTGTTCAGTACGAAAAGAAATATTTGTAAACCAGCCAACTAACTGTATTCCTTCCAGACTAAATGTTTGGTTTTAATATTTTGGCCAGATAACACAAGAAAGAATGCCGCAGTGGTGCAGTGGGTAGTACACTCGTCTGCCGATCAGAATGTCCCTGTTTCGACTTCACGCTTGAGCGAATTTTTCGGACCGATCGGCGCTGGGGTCAACCCATTCTCCCAGGGGCTTCCCTAGGAAAACAGGCGGCGAGGACAGCTGCTGACATCCATATCTCAAATGCTGCAGTGGCCTAGAAATGAAGGCACTAACACTTATACATAATGGGAAAAAGAAAAAGAGGAAGACCAAAACGAAGATGGCTGCAAGACATCGTTGACGATCTGCAAATGGATGCAGCAGCAGCAGCAGGCCATCTTGCTCACAACCGAGAGGCCTACAGGAGAGCTGTTTGGGAGGCAAAGTTCCGCAGGGGACATGCAAATGAATGAATGAACACTTGGTATCCCTACTGCATGCACATGCTATGGAACATTCATTTACCATAAGATATAAGACCGTGCTGGCAGAAATGCAGATGAAGGCAATGAAATCGATAATGTAGGAACGACGTTGGCGATGTTTGAGGCATGTACATCAGATGACTATTGTGCCACAGCAATGAGACAGACACCTCAGGGAAATGGAAGTAAGGGCAGATCAAAGGGAGACATGAAGAACAACAAATGGGAGGATGTTGATTAATGAAGGGCTGACTTGGCCAAGAGCAGAGGAAAAAGGCGAAAGACAGGCGTTTGTGGAAAATCCTTGGAGAAGCCCCATATGCATTGGGTACCTAAAGGTTCAGAGAGAGAGAGAGAGAGAGAAGGTGGAGGACAAAGAAAGATAAAGATAACTATTAAATTCTGTGGCCCACTCCTAGTGGGTCTGGTTTCCATATTTCTGTTGATCTGTCAGCACATAAAAAACTGTATATTCTGTAGTATATTTTGTATATTCTGTAGTATATTTTGTATATTCTGTAGTATATTTTGTATATTCTGTAGTATATTTTGTATATTCTGTAGTATATTTTGTATATTCTGTAGTATATTTTGTATATTCTGTAGTATATTTTGTATATTTTCAGGGAGGCCCAGTCAGAGTTGGGGAAGGGGGGTCCTAGTATGGCGTCAGGCAGGCCCAGTCAAAGTTTGGGGGGTCTTAGTATAGAGTCAGGTCCAGTTGATGTTTGTTTTTAAGTGGGGGAAGAGAGGTCTAGTCCATGCTTGTTTTAAGTATGAATTAGGGGGGGGAAGGTTGTGTGGAGAGTGGCGGAAAAGGGCTTCATTTTCACGAAAGCCCACGAAGGATGAAAACAGAAAGGGCGGTCAGCATGATAAAGGGAGAAAACTGAGGTAGAGGAAGAAACTGTTTTGAACCAACGTACAAGATTTCTATTACAGACCCTACTCATTATACGGACATTGTTAGTTGTAACTCAGACAAAACACGCGTTAAAGATTGTCATAGATTGCGGATAATCTCGGATCATAGAGTGCGAATAATCTCGGATCATAGGGTGCGGATAATCTCGGATAATAGGGTACGGATAATCTCGGGTCATAGGTTGCGGATAATCTCGGTTAATAAGAGGCAGATAATCTCGAATCATAGAGTGCGGATAATCTCGGATCATAGAGTGCGGATAATCTCGGAACTTGTCGGGTAAAAAAGCCCAAAGTAAGCAAAAACACACACGTGACATTGTGGTGGGGTCGTTGGTCACGATGGACTGGAAGACTTTGACCTAACACAGACCGCACAAGGTCCGATGGGTTAAGAGTTAGGGAACCTGGCCATATTTCGCGTGAACCGTTTGAGAAGTTCCTGTGTTTTCAGTGTCAAATTTAAGGCTCTTAAGAATCTGTGTAACTCTAGTACGTTGAACATCATTAAAGAAGGTTCAAGACTTCTTTTTGTCTAAAGATTTCTCATTAGGGTATGTGTGAATGCGGACGGTAAGCCCACATAATTGTTGAAAGGTAAAAGTTCAATCCCATTTTCCATGTCATAAAGCCATACTGGGGAATACGGTGCTAGGACCTTATTTCCAAGACCTTCGGCACATGAAAGTGAGATGTGGTCAGTATCACGCCTGATCGAACTTACCTTCCAAGATTTCTCTGGTACCCGTTATTGGAGTTCTAGGTAGCCTCCTGGACCCTTTTGTTGTGGCGGTACCAGGAAAAAAAATAACCCAATGCTGGGACTTGAACTCGGATTCTCTCTGAACTTTAAGTGCCCATGGCACATGGGGGCTTCCGCAAGGGTTTTCCACAAATGCCTTTTTTTCTGCTCTTGCCAAGGTCAGCCCTCTATTGCTCAACGTCCTTTCTGTTGTTCTTCTCCATGTCTTTTTTGGTCTACCCTTACTTCTGTTCCCCTGTGGTGTCCATCTTAGTGCTATTTTTGGTAGTGAGTTGTCAGTCATTCGGAGCACATGTCCCAACCATCGCCAGCGTCTTTCCTCAATAATTGCTGTCAGTGGCTTAATCTGCGTTTCTGCCAACAAGATGTTATTTCTTATGGTGTTTGGCCAAAATATTTTTTCTAATTCTTCGTAAACATTTAGTCTGGAAAGAATTCAACTTGTTTTCTATGGTTTTGGTGATTTTCCAGCATTCACTTCCATAGAGTAGTACACTTAGAACATTACTCTTAAATATCCTGATTTTCATATTTATGCTTAGTTTTTTTTATTTCCATATAGTCTGCAGCATTGCAAAAGCCTGGTTTGCTCTAGTAAGTCTGCTGTTGATGTCCTCTGTGCTGTCTCCATTTTCTACTACTCTGCTGCCAAGGTATACAAATTCATTGACCTCCTCCACTAACTTGCTATAGTAGACGATAAAAGGTGTATACGCATACAACTCCTCTATCTTATTCTTCGTCCTGTTTGTTATTGTCCAAAGAAGGCTCACGCCGAAACGTCACAACTTTGTATTCGTTAAATAATACAGCTCTTCCTACTTTTCCTTTTTTCTAGTTCATACACTACGGATTAGTAGACATAACGAAATAACTGTTACGGCCATCAGATTTCTGTTAGCTTAAAGCGTGATTGCTACACCAAAATGCCGTTATGAGCGCCCTCATAAATTACTGCCTCTAGCAATTTCTCGCCGCTCAAAAAGCATAACGAATTCCCTCGAGAGAAAAGAAATCAGGCAAAAAGTGATAATGCGAAGAATGAAGTCAAACGGAAAGAAATTTCTTCCTGTTTTTTTTTCTTTCTTCTTTTATTGGAGTTCTAGGTAGCCTCCTGGACCCTTTTGTTGTGGCGGTACCAGGAAAAAAAATAACCCAATGCTGGGACTTGAACTCGGATTCTCTCTGAACTTTAAGTGCCCATGGCACATGGGGGCTTCCGCAAGGGTTTTCCACAAATGCCTTTTTTTCTGCTCTTGCCAAGGTCAGCCCTCTATTGCTCAACGTCCTTTCTGTTGTTCTTCTCCATGTCTTTTTTGGTCTACCCTTACTTCTGTTCCCCTGTGGTGTCCATCTTAGTGCTATTTTTGGTAGTGAGTTGTCAGTCATTCGGAGCACATGTCCCAACCATCGCCAGCGTCTTTCCTCAATAATTGCTGTCAGTGGCTTAATCTGCGTTTCTGCCAACAAGATGTTATTTCTTATGGTGTTTGGCCAAAATATTTTTTCTAATTCTTCGTAAACATTTAGTCTGGAAAGAATTCAACTTGTTTTCTATGGTTTTGGTGATTTTCCAGCATTCACTTCCATAGAGTAGTACACTTAGAACATTACTCTTAAATATCCTGATTTTCATATTTATGCTTAGTTTTTTTTATTTCCATATAGTCTGCAGCATTGCAAAAGCCTGGTTTGCTCTAGTAAGTCTGCTGTTGATGTCCTCTGTGCTGTCTCCATTTTCTACTACTCTGCTGCCAAGGTATACAAATTCATTGACCTCCTCCACTAACTTGCTATAGTAGACGATAAAAGGTGTATACGCATACAACTCCTCTATCTTATTCTTCGTCCTGTTTGTTATTGTCCAAAGAAGGCTCACGCCGAAACGTCACAACTTTGTATTCGTTAAATAATACAGCTCTTCCTACTTTTCCTTTTTTCTAGTTCATACACTACGGATTAGTAGACATAACGAAATAACTGTTACGGCCATCAGATTTCTGTTAGCTTAAAGCGTGATTGCTACACCAAAATGCCGTTATGAGCGCCCTCATAAATTACTGCCTCTAGCAATTTCTCGCCGCTCAAAAAGCATAACGAATTCCCTCGAGAGAAAAGAAATCAGGCAAAAAGTGATAATGCGAAGAATGAAGTCAAACGGAAAGAAATTTCTTCCTGTTTTTTTTTCTTTCTTCTTTTATTTCAGTTCTTGCGTTATTATTTTTTTTAATTCTAGATTTCTTTGCTCTTTCTGTATCTCTTCCAAATTATCCATTTCCTTGGATTTTATATCCTTTCTTTCGTTTGTCTATTGTTGCTTGTCTTGTTTAGAGTTGTAGTTCTCCTGTCTGCTGCTACTTGTCTTGTTTAGAGCTGTAGTTCTCCTGTCTACTGCTACTTGTCTTGTTTAGAGTTGTAGTTCTCCTGTCTGCTGCTGCTTGTCTTGTTTAGAGTTGTAGTTCTCCTGTCTGCTGCTGCTTGTCTTGTTTAGAGTTGTAGTTCTCCTGTCTGCTGCTGCTTGTCTTGTTCAGAGTTGTAGGTCTTCTGTCTAATACTGCTTGTCTTGTTCAGAGTTGTAGGTCTTCTGTCTAATACTGCTTGTCTTGTTCAGAGTTGTAGGTCTTCTGTCTAATACTGCTTGTCTTGTTCAGAGTTGTAGGTCTTCTGTCTAATACTGCTTGTCTTGTTCAGAGTTGTAGGTCTTCTGTCTAATACTGCTTGTCTTGTTCAGAGTTGTAGGTCTTCTGTCTAATACTGCTTGTCTTGTTCAGAGTTGTAGGTATCCTGTCTATTGCTGCTTGTTTTGTTCAGAGATGTAGTTCGTCAGGGCTTGTCTCTAGTATAGTCGAGAATTTGCTTCCTGAATAATGGTCACCATGAAATATTTCTTTACTTGTATGGGCAACATACTTAAATATGCAGCATATTATGGTAGTTTCGGACATGTCAAAATGTCAAAAGACACAACAACATAATAAAGGCCATACTAGAAAGAAAGGTGGAAGGAAAAAAAGAGCGAGAGATAGACAGAGATGTAAATGGGAAAATAACATAGGAGAATGGACAGGATACAAACAGGCTGAGTTCCCCTTCAAAGCGAGGGAGAGAGGGAAGTGGAAATTCGTTACCGCCCAACCTCTTATTCTGAAGAAGGCACATGATGATTATTATTATGATGATGACGATATGGTTATATCAGACCGCTTTCAGATGTTTTAAAGTAGTAGAGCCATTAAAGAGTTCATTGTTCATTTGGGTACTATAGAAGAACTTCCATGAGACTATATGGCAGTCTATGTCTTACTGTAATACGTCCCTTAGCGGAAAAGGTAAGGTAATGGTAACTCTGTCATGCCTTAGAGGCACATAGGGATATAGTGTTAGTGCCCATATTTCCCTTGACCTGTCAGCACAATAGAGGATGATATAGTCAGTTATCACGACTGGCCGCCTTTCCTTCCCCAACTCCAGAAGAAGTCAGGTACCCATTTCTACAGCTGGGTGACTGGGGCGCCTCCGGTCGGATTTGAACTCCGACCTTCGCCATGAGAGACTAGTGCACTAACCACTTTGCCACTTGGACGCCCAATCCCTCTCTTAACTGTCATTTATTTTATTCTGAAGTAATGAGTTTTCCCAGTGCTTGATATAATTACACTCTTGTCATTTTTCCAAATCACTTCATTCATTCGTTGCCATGTTATGTGTTTATTGTACAGGGGAGCGAAGGCCTAGTTCAGTGTTGCGGTCAGAGAAACCATAGCTGGTCAAGACCCTGTCCTACCTTTCCGTTGGCATCCCTAGGGACACGCTCAGCTCGGCTAACTGGGCAGGGATTGCTGTATTCCCCCAGTGATGGTAGAGTCTGCTAAAGAAACATTAGCCTATTCCTGCTTACAGTAACACTCTGAGGCTGTAAGAATAGCCGCCACACCCACTCCACATCCGACACATTGTAAAAGTGTCACAATACCTTCATCGCATTCAGCTACGAAAAACTTTCTGCTTATAGGACAAGACAGGCAAAGCAATAGCAACATTTACTGCACTTCTGAACTGTTTATTTCTAACATGGTCTAACATGAGTCTATCTACTCTATAGAATGTGTCGTTTTTTATAAGAATGTTATGAGGACCATGGACAGCTAAGATAACAATCAGGAAATGTCTAACAAAAGCAAATATAGAAGGGAACCTAATTAAATCAACAAGAAAACGAGTCATCATTCATTGGGCATGTAATGAGAAGGGGAGGTATTGAAAACGTTATGACAACAGGAAAGATAAATGGGAAGAGAAGCAGGGAAGACCAAGATAAAAAAAATCATGGAACTCGATGGCACAGAAAAAAACCACCAAATATCAAGGAAAATATCAAGGATCGAGATTTATGACGAAGCAGGACAGCGCGACACAACACATGATGATGATGATGATGATGATGATCCCTCTCTTAAATACTTCATCGACTTTTTCTTCTAATCTTCTACAAATAACTGGCCTTCGTTTTAAACTGTTTCTTCTACTATTCTCTGTGGAAAGTGTGTCATTTGGTGTTCCATACAAACAAAGTAAATATCAAGTGTCCGTATTTAAGACTTCAACAGGCCAGACATCATCGCTACAGTTAATCCCCTTGTCAGAGAAATGCAGTGATTTATAGTTAGCTTCTGGTTCTTGGAAAATGTCAAACAAGCTCCATCAAATCTTGTCAATGACATTCAGAATTTCATGCCTGAGAGTACAAGAAGGTTCTCAGTTTTTGGAGCTTTGGGTCACGTGAAACAAAGTTTTAACCAGAGTGTTAAAACAAGCGAAGAATGCTGGAAATTTTGTGGAGAGTTATTGCAATTAACCTGCAAAGTTGTTTTTTTTTTAAGTAAAACAGCCAAAGAAGCCGTGGAGAAGAACAAACAGAACTATAAAAAAAAAAGATTTTTAAGTGCATGCATCTTTCCCATCGCAACATATGCCTGTGAGACCTGGACACTTAACAAAACAGCTGAGAAAAACATAAATGCCTTTGAATGTAAATGCTACAGAAGAGTTCTTCAAATATCATGGACACAAAAAAAAAACAACAAATATATCTATACTACAAGAATTTAATATTGAAGAAGGTTGGCAAGTAAAGAGGATTACAGAGAGAAAACTTAAATATTTTAGACACATTAAACGTCATGATAATCTGGAGAAGACAATCTTGGAAGGGTACATAATGGGATAAAGAATGAGAGGAAGACCAAGGCAAAGATGGCTGCAAGACATCGTTGATGATCTGCAGATGGATGCATCAGCAGCAGGCCATCTTGCTCACAACCGAGAGGCCTACAGGAGAGCTGTCAGGGAGACAAAGTTCCGCGAGGGACAAGCAAATGACTGACTGGAAGGTTTTGGCTCGTATATCTTTTTTATTATATGTTCAATTTCATTTGCTCAGCTATATTTCCTGTTTTGATCAGGAATATCCACCATAAATATCTTTCATCGGCCACCACAGCTTCCATTCATGTTCTTTTCCCAGGAAGGGGAGGGGGTGGGAGCAAGGGGCGGGGGGGGGGTGGGGGGGGGAAGGGCAGAGTTCCAGATCTAATGTGTCTGTACAGAGTTCAGGCTTAATGCAGTGAATAAACATCACGCTATAACCAAGAGATGCATCATGCTCGATTTATATAGTTCGTCCGAGGATACAGGTGATGTTTATGATGCATGAACGTTTGGCTCTGAAATGGAATAACCATGGAATATCCAGGTCAAATGTTGAAAAAAGAAAAAGCTGATGGTAAGACTTGTATTCTTGGGGGGGGGGGTTGGCATGGGCATTTTTTACAGCGAGAGAACTGGAACTAGTCAATACTCAGTCCCATGCGGTTCAGGAGTGATGGTAGGTCGTATTTGACAGTTTCATGCTCCCTCACAGAGGACACTGCGACTGCTATGACACTCGATGTTGAGATGGATTTCTGCGCTGCCGGTAGAAAGTTCTTGTGTCCTGTGGTTGCTCGTTGCAGTTTGACTGAGTGTGGTGCATACAGGAACGAACAAGCGCGACAAATGAGGAGCAGTGTCGTCATTGCTGTCAAGATGGAGGTCGGTTCTGTGTGTCGAGCTAATGAGCTTAGTGCCATGGCACCACTGTGAGCTGTGAACTTCGCATAGACAGGGAAGTGAGTAAGCTTTCAGACGTTGTAAAGTAGTGGACCCATTAAAGAGTTAATTATTCATTTAGTTACTAGATCCTCGTTACGTCTACACGGCCTGTGATGAACTGTGATGGTGTTTTGTGTGTCTTGGCTCAGTAAGTCGCTTTAGCTATGGAGTTCGTGTCCAGAGCGACCC
The DNA here is from genome assembly GCA_009760885.1 of Achatina immaculata. Lineage (NCBI taxonomy): Eukaryota > Metazoa > Mollusca > Gastropoda > Stylommatophora > Achatinidae > Lissachatina > Lissachatina immaculata. The sequence goes on from CM019712.1 coordinate 20,588,491, forward strand.
TGACCAGTTTCGCATTTGGAATAGTTCCTAATGCCGCGTCATCACTGCGTGGCTCATCATTAAAAACTAATACGAGTGACCGTTGACGTTCTGTGCGATATTCTCTGGCACATGCGGTAGAGCCATCATGGGAGTGTCTCATTCGCGATGATACCTAGAGCTTAGCCAAGCTCAATATAATCTCGAACTCTATTCCATCTTTGACTGTTTCTCGTGGCTTTTCTGGACATTTTCTGAGGAAACCCGACACCAGCATAGCCAGGCAGGCACTGACATGGAATCCTCAAGGAAAACAGAAAACGAGGAAGACATAGACTTACTTGGAGAAGAGAAATTATGACAATGCTCAGAGACAAGGGATACACATGGAAGAAGGCAGAGAACAATTCCAAGAACAGGGATGACTGGAGAGCCTTTTATCCGTGGCCTATGCTCTCAAGGGAGTGAAAGGCGATGATGATGATGATGATGATGATGATGATGATGATGATGATGATGATGATGATGATGATGCACACACATTAACACATACAAATAATCATGCCGTGCACGAAAGTTTATATATCGTATATCCTCCCCGTGCCGTTAAACGTCACATAATGCTCGCAAGGTAGTTCGCTAATTTTTCTTGGTTTCGGCGAGCTTTTCAACCTCATCAATTTGGCCTCTCTTAACAATGTCCTCTTTAGAGTTTCACGTGGTCTGCCTCTTTTTCTTCGGCCTGTTGTGTTCCACTTGATAGCTTGTTTTGGGATTCTCTAATCGTTTCTTCTGATCAAGTGACCGACATATGTCCATTTTCTTTTTTCTGATCATCCATGAGACTGGTTGTTATTCTATCATCTGTCTTATCTCTGCATTGTTTCTGAATTCGTTCCACTTGATACCGAGTATTTTCCTTAGGCATTTGTTTTCAAAAGAGTCTAATTTCTTGTCTATTTCTTTAGTTGTTTTCCAGCTTTCACATGTATAAATGAAGGTGGATATTATATTTGAATTGAATAATCTTTACTTAGTTTTTGTGCTTATGACTTTTGAATGCAATATGTTCTCAAGATTCTTGAAGATCGACGCTGTTTTTTGCAATTCTAACTTCCTTTCTGGTGTCACCCCTATGTAGCTTCCAAGGTATGCAAACTGATTGACTTCTTCAACATCTGTCCCTTCTACGTGTATTTTTCCATTTTGATTAATGGGAAGTTTCATTATTTTTACTTTGTCCTTGTTAATTTCAAGTTCTGTTTTGCTAGCCAGTGAAGATAGGTTCTCTTTTTTTGTCTTCCATAGAATTCAAATGTATACTGATAAGAGTTATGTCATTAGCAAAATCAAGATCTTCTAGTTGGGTCCCATGTACCCAGTCAATACCTGTGTTACCTGTCCAGCATTTTGTCATTATGAAGTCTTTTGCAATTCCAAAAAGTAAAGGAGACAGTATACATCCTTGTTTCACGCCTTTTTCAATCTGGAACCATTCACTCATCCTTTCTTCTGTTTTGACTGCACAAACATATCCGTTGTAGAGATCCTTAATGATGTTGACAATTTTAGATGGTTTTCCATATAGACTTAAAATTCTCCTCAGTGAATCTCTGTGTATGCTATCAAAAGCCTTTTTAAAGTCTATGAAGTTCAGTATTAATGGTTTCTGCTTTTCAATATGTTCTTCAAGTATTATTCTGAGAGTAAAGATCTGGTCGAGACAGCTTCTCCCTTTTCGAAATCCTGCTTGTTCTTCTCTCATTGCTATATCCACTATATCTTTAAGTCTATTCAAAATGACCTTGCAAAATACTTTTGGCACAACTGATTCTAAGGTTACTCCTCTCCAGTTGTTACAGTCACTAAGGTTGCCTTTCTGTTTTGTTGTTGGTATTGTAACAATGATTCATTTTTTTCATTTAGAAGGGACCATTTCTTTTTCCAAATCTTATTAAACATTCTCTGTAGTTGTCTCAAGTTGTCAATATTATAGTTTTTAACATTTCTGGTGTTATTTCATCCTAACTTGCAGCTTTGTTGGTAGCCATTAAATTCACTGCTGTTTCAATTTCATGCAATTTAATTTCATCTAGGTTGACATTTAGTTGTGGGGCTGGTAAGTCGGTTTCAAGGTTTAACAATTCTTTTGGGTGTAATCGATTAAGTATTTCTTGGAAGTGTTCGGCCCATCTTTGCTTTTGTCTTTACTTGATGTTAATAGGATTCCAGTTTTGCTAAGGATTGGTCTTTCTTTGGATGTAATAGTACCTGTTAGCCTCTTTTGTATGTTATATAAAGGTTTGTTGTCTCCTGTTTTTGCTGCTTTCTCTGCCTCTTTCACCATATTGTCTGTATATTCTCTTTTATCCATTCTAGCTGAACTTTTTACTTTCTTGTCTAATTCTTTGTATGTTGCTTTCGCTAGATCTTTTCGAAGATCTGTTTTTACATTCAACATGTCTGATTTGGCTGCCCGTCTTTCATGTATGTACTTCCATGTGTTTTCTGATATCCATGCTTTTCTATTTCTTTTTTTTTCAGTCCAGCGCTTGCTTTTGCTGCTGTGATTATGGCTGTGCTGTAAGAATTCCATAATTCATCTATACCTACCTCCTTTACATCACTGAGTGTTGTGGAAATATTAGAAAGCTCCTGATTGAAATTACTGTTAGTATTCTCTTCTTGTAGGCTGTGGCTGTTTATCTTTCTGTGTATTGATTTCTTGTGTTGGCTTTTCAGTTTTAGTTTTATTTTCCATATACGCAAATTGTGATCCACGAATGAGCTCTTCGGAGTTGGCATCCCTGATGCTCGGTTTGTTTCTCTGCGAGTTTCTGTAACTATATATATATTTTTTGGGGCCTATCTAGAGTCTCCTCTAGATAGGTCCCAGGATAAGGTTGTTATCCTTATGCCCAATTCCCTGTGCAGGATATGTGACAGGTGAAGCGGAATTCCGCTGATTTATGCAAACCGGCGGGAGCACTAAAAGAAACGTCCGCCATCTTGCACATCACACCGGAAGTATACCACGCAGAGAAAAATTAATCTGATACTTTTGTTGTTAAGTTTCCTTATATTGGTCTGTGATAGGCAGGAAGCTCTCTGATGTAGATAGCAAAAGAGTAACACAACTCCTCAGATCATCAGAGAAGTATTTAGGGCAAGCGTTTCGGCCATTTAAACTTCTGACGCCCTAAGGGGGATGGGCCCCTGTGGGTCATGACTCCCAGAGGTCTGTGAGTTGTTGGCTGTAACCGCTTCGCAGGGACGAAGACACTGTCCCAATGTTCATGTCTGTGACGTGTCAACGTGCCTAGCTGTTTGTTCGGTGCTATAATAAGGCTGAATCTACATGAGTTTGTTTTCCTCGATTTCTTTTGTTTTTCTATGAGCATTTTAAATTGTACTCTGCCCTTTAACATTATTAAGCACGTTTTCTTGAAATCCTATGTGCCCTTTGTGTTTACTGTGTTACTATTTTTTTGGTTACTGAATAGGATGTTGGGGCACTAGCTGAAGCCGTGTTTTCTGAGTGGTTTCTGGATTAGTTATTCACTGTCTCCATCCATCAGCTTCACTTCCAGGCTCTTTCAAACCTAAAGTTGGCAACACACTGAGTCAAGCCAGTCCCGTGTATTACTTGACACGAGGTTTTACTGATGAATTGGATGAAAATGCAGAGAGTAATGACGATAATCAGACCGCCGGCAGGTCTGCCCTGCCACATGGCGAGTCCATTCATACTTGCAAAACTCCAGAACAGATATAAACGTCCATTTTCTCGACAGAGACATCAAGAAAACCATCCACTCACGTACACATCCAAAACCATCCACTAATGTACACATCCAAAACCATCCACTCACGTACACATCCAAAACCATCCACTCACGTACACATCCAAAACCATCCACTCACGTACACATCCAAAACCATCCACTCACGTACACATCCAAAACCATCCACTCACGTACACATCCAAAACCATCCACTCACGTACACATCCAAAACCATCCACTCACGTACACATCCAAAACCATCCACTCACGTACACATCCAAAACCATCCACTCACGTACACATCCAAAACCATCCACTCACGTACACATCCAAAACCATCCACTCAGGTACACATCCAAACCATCCACTCAGGTACACATCCAAACCATCCACTCAGGTACACATCCAAACCATCCACTCAGGTACACATCCAAAACCAAGACTAATTCACTCAGCTTCCCCCCCCCCCCCCATCCCCAGTAACGGAATTCACGAACCACGTGACCTTCTGAAAGAATCTCGACCCTTACCCGAACGTCCAAATTAAAGACTCACAAGGGCGACAAATGCCTTTTCCGTGGGGGAAAAAACCCCAATTATCTCCCATACTGCTAGTCTCTCCCGTACTGCTATATCTTCACAAAATGTTTTTTCCACAACATATTTGCACACGGATTGAAAAATTTTGCTTACGAATCGTAAGATGTTAGAGGGAACATTGGCTAATGCTCCTTAGAAACAGTCAGAGAATCCCAAAACAATCTATCAAGTGGAACACAACAGGCCGAATAAAAAGAGGTCTGTCACGTGAAACTCTAAAGAGGACATTGTTAAGAGAGGCCAAATTAGTAGGCATAAAATCCCTTGATGAGGTTGAAAAGCTCGCAGAAAACAGGAAAACATGGCAAACTACTGTAAAATTTTACTGCTCTGTGGTTATTTTGGTGTTATCTACGTTAGTATTATTTTATCTCTCAATCTTTCTATTTATCTTTATCGTATGGGAGTTTCTCTGGTGCTTGGCTTAAATTGCTAGACATTTGGTAACTAATTTTAGTTCCAATAAGTACAGCCGTATATGGGATCCCAAACTACATCCCTCTATCAACAATTGTCAGGTCCTAACCCTTTCAATGTGTCCAATTTGCCACCCAACTGCCTTCTCCTAACGTCAAAAGAATCAATCCATCAATAAACTCAGCTAATTCGATACCAACATAAAAGATCACTCACAAACACACATTTATCCCAGACAAAATTAATAAGTTTAATCGCAGAAAAAAAAATTGGACGTAACACACATTACCAGACTGATATAAAGACACCAAACCTGACTGCTCTCACAAAACAACGTAACACCAAACATGAATCAATGGAGGACATACTTATGATGTCAAACATGACAAAACTCCATCCGTCACTTCATGTAACGATCTTAATAATTCTCAACATCTACTTCAAGCTTTTAGCTTCTTCCTTGAGCACAAAAGCATATTACCAAATAGTAGTAAGCCAAAACACATATTTATCACATAAATTATCATCTTGCTAACTCAAGACTAATATATATTCAGTCTGCAGTACCAATACCTGCTCAATACCATCATCAAATTAAAAGCATCAATAGAAAATTAAATACATTATGATTCATGAACAAAAATTAACAAATCATATCATCATGCAATTATGAACAAGACACTGACAAAACACTAAGTGCGCATAAGAAACATATGGTAGACGATATAGCAGTGTCTATGAATTCAATGAATCGTGCAATATTACAGAATGGTAATGAAAATCAACGATGATAGTAACATGTGCACACAATTCTCACCACTACTTAAGTCTGTTATTTGCGTATCCCTTGCGGAACTTTGCCTCCCTAACAGCTCTCCTGTAGGGCTCTCGTAAGCAAGATGCTCTGCTGCTAATGGCATTGGCAGATCATCAACGATGTCTTGCAGCTATCTTCACCTTGCCTTGGTCTTCTTCTCTTTCTTTTTCCAATTATGCAGGAAACTCTCTACCGTAGAGAGCGGAACAACAACAAAACTCCTTCAGATCATCAGAGGAAGTACCCCCCCCCCCTCAGACAAGTGTTTCGGCCCTTTAAACTCCTGACACTCTAAGGGGGATGGGCCCCTCTGGGTTATGACTCCCAGTGGTCTTGTGAGTTGCTGCTTTTTTTTCCCCGGTCCCGGGATTGAACCCGTGATCTTCCAGTTGCCACTGCACTTTTTTTAAGTTCGTCTTTAGCGATCCAGCCACGGAGGACTGGTATTGGTTGTGGCAAATGAAATTACTTATGTTCCCAATGCTTGTTTCGCATACTCCACAGCCAGCATGAGCCCTTTTCTGCTGTTTCTGAAAGGCTTCTCAATGCCCTTGCTCTTGCTTGTCCCTTTATGCCCATATGTACCCTTCCAAGACGGTCTTCTCTAGACTATCACGACGTTTAATGTGCCCAAAATGTTTAAGCTTTCCCTGTTTAATCTTAATTACTAGACAGGCTTCTGCAATATTAAGTTTTACATCATCTTCTTCTTCTGCGTTCGAGGTTGTTGGTCACTTCAGATCCTGATCCCTGTCGACATGGCAAAGCTCGCAGTCTTCTCCAGATCCTGATAGGAGCCCCCAAAACTTTTGCCCCAAGCTTGTGTCCTCTGGCCATGTCTCACGCCTCAGGTCTGCATGGTTTGGGCACTCTTGAAGGATATGTTCTGGAGTCTGGACTCCACTGCCACATGGACATTCATCTGTGTGAGACATTCTGAGTCGATGCAGGTGGCTCAGTAGTCTGCAGTGGCCTGTCCTTAGGCGGAAGAGGATGGTTTGCTGATATCTTTGTAGTTGGTGTATGGATCTGGTTCATTGTTGCATTTCAGTTTCTTCTTCAATTCAGATCTGCACTGGTTACATATTATGGTTTTCGCCTCTTAGTAGTTTACTGGATGTTTGGTTTGATCTTGATTCCTCCCAGCTTTGGATACGGTGTCAGCTATTTCATTTCCAGCTATTCCACAGTGGGATGGTACCCATTGTAGCGCCACTGTTGTGTAAGGTGCTTCAGTTATGTTGTGATTTCCTGAAATCACAATTCATCAATAAATCACAATTTCCTGAAATCAATTTTTTTTAACTGTAGAAAAAGAAGTAAAAAAATGGAGGTGGGTGCTTGTACATAAGTTACACAGATGCGAGACAAACAGAAAAGGCCTTCGCGACGGAAAGATTTCCTCCAACTACAGGCCAGAAATAACAGCCCTCCTCGAAGCCCTCAGAACACTTAAAACAGAAACACAGCAGCCATCACACAAAACAGCCTTATTCACAGACTGCAGGGCACTTCTGGAATCTCTAAAAACAACATTAAATTCTAGAAAATACAATGAATGCACTTGACAATGAACACGTTTCACGTCCACGTTTACAATACTCCAACAACCTGACATAGAAGAACTTACATATAAAAACCCCACGACACGAGGCGACTCGGGGCAACTCTTAGGGTTCATAGCAGAAATATTCATTTATCCCACAACACAACATCAGAAACTTCAATATTCACATCCAGATATTCCACGATCACATGCTCGCCCACGCTACCACGTTCTACGCCTCGGAACAAATGACCGTACTAGCTAAACATTTCCCTACACACCCCTCAAAAATATCAAATGATCAAAACATAATCAGGTCTCCCCGACAGAAAACAACGAGGTGGACTGACCCTTTGACCCTGTGAACGGCCGATTTCACAGAGACAAAACACTCCTCCTCACACTACCATGCGAGCCCTATGTGATGGTTAATGGCACAGGTAAGTATAAGATCTATGAAGATGAAAATCCTCCGTCGTCGTTGGCTCATATATCGACATTACTCTTTCTCAAAAATGCAGCAATTTATCTCAGCTTCTTTAGCATCCCTATATACCTTCTCTTGTAGGGGGCTGGGGGTCTGGCCAGCATCACAATAGACCTTCTCTTGTAGGGTGCTGGGGGTCTGGCCAGCATCACCATAGAGCTTCTCTTGTAGGGTGCTGGGGTCTGGCCAGCATCACCATAGAGCTTCTCTTGTAGGGGGCTGGGGGTCTGGCCAGCATCACAATAGACCTTCTCTTGTAGGGTTCTGGGGTCTGGCCAGCATCACAATAGACCTTCTCTTGTAGGGTGCTGGGGGTCTGGCTAGCATCACAATAGACCTTCTCTTGTAGGGTGCTGAGGTCTGGCCAGCATCACAATAGACCTTCTCTTGTAGGGTGCTGGGGGTCTGGCTAGTATCACCATAGACCTTCTCTTGTAGGGTGCTGGGGGTCTGGCTAGCATCACCATAGACCTTCTCTTGTAGGGTGCTGGTGGTCTGGCCAGCATCACAATAGACTCTCTTGTAGGGAGCTGGGGGTCTGGCCAGCATCACAATAGACCTTCTCTTGTAGGGTGCTGAGGTCTGGCCAGCATCACAATAGACTTTCTCTTGTAGGGTGCTGGGGTCTGGCCAGCATCACATAGACCTTCTCTTGTAGGGTGCAGGGGGTCTGGCCAGCATCACAATAGACTCTCTTGTAGGGAGCTGGGGGTCTGGCCAGCATCACAATAGACCTTCTCTTGTAGGGTGCTGAGGTCTGGCCAGCATCACAATAGACTTTCTCTTGTAGGGTGCTGGGGTCTGGCCAGCATCAATAGACCTTCTCTTGTAGGGTGCTGGGGGTCTGGCTAGCATCACCATAGAGCTTCTCTTGTAGGGGGCTGGGGGTCTGGCCAGCATCACAATAGACCTTCTCTTGAAGGATATGTTCTGGAGTCTGGACTCCACTGCCACATGGACATTCATCTGTGAGACATTCTGAGTCGATGCAGGTGGCTCAGTAGTCTGCAGTGGCCTGTCCTTAGGTGAAAGAGGATGGTTTGCTGATGTCTTTGTAGTTGGTGTATGGATCTGGTTCATTGTTGCATTTCAGTTTCTTCTTCAATTCAGATCTGCACTGGTTACGGATTATGGTTTTCGCCTCTTAGTAGTTTACTGGATGTTTGGTTTGATCTTGATTCCTCCCAGCTTTGGATACGGTGTCAGCTATTTCATTTCCAGCTATTCCACAGTGGGATGGTACCCATTGTAGCGCCACTGTTGTGTAAGGTGCTTCAGTTATGTTGTGATTTCCTGAAATCACAATTCATCAATAAATCACAATTTCCTGAAATCAATTTTTTTTAACTGTAGAAAAAGAAGTAAAAAAATGGAGGTGGGTGCTTGTACATAAGTTACACAGATGCGAGACAAACAGAAAAGGCCTTCGCGACGGGAAAGATTTCCTCCAACTACAGGCCAGAAACAACAGCCCTCCTCGAAGCCCTCAGAACACTTAAAACAGAAACACAGCAGCCATCACACAAAACAGCCTTATTCACAGACTGCAGGGCACTTCTGGAATCTCTAAAAACAACATTAAATTCTAGAAAATACAATTAATGCACTTGACAATGAACACGTTTCACGTCCACGTTTACAATACTCCAACAACCTGACATAGAAGAACTTACATATAAAAACCCCACGACACGAGGCGACTCGGGGCAACTCTTAGGGTTCATAGCAGAAATATTCATTTATCCCACAACACAACATCAGAAACTTCATATTCACATCCAGATATTCCACGATCACATGCTCGCCCACGCTACCACGTTCTACGCCTCGGAACAAATGACCGTACTAGCTAAACATTTCCCTACACACCCCTCAAAAATATCAAATGATCAAAACATAATCAGGTCTCCCCGACAGAAAACAACGAGGTGGACTGACCCTTTGACCCTGTGAACGGCCGATTTCACAGAGACAAAACACTCCTCCTCACACTACCATGCGAGCCCTATGTGATGGTTAATGGCACAGGTAAGTATAAGATCTATGAAGATGAAAATCCTCCGTCGTCGTTGGCTCATATATCGACATTACTCTTTCTCAAAAATGCAGCAATTTATCTCAGCTTCTTTAGCATCCCTATATACCTTCTCTTGTAGGGGGCTGGGGGTCTGGCTAGCATCACCATAGACCTTCTCTTGTAGGGTGCTGGGGGTCTGGCTAGCATCACAATAGACCTTCTCTGTAGGGTGCTGGGGGTCTGGCTAGCATCACAATAGACCTTCTCTTGTAGGGTGCTGGGGGTCTGGCTAGCATCACCATAGACCTTCTCTTGTAGGGTGCTGGTGGTCTGGCCAGCATCACAATAGACTCTCTTGTAGGGTGGGGGTCTGGCCAGCATCACATAGACCTTCTCTTGTAGGGTGCTGAGGTCTGGCCAGCATCACAATAGACTTTCTCTTGTAGGGTGCTGGGGGTCTGGCCAGCATCATAATAGACCTTCTCTTGTAGGGTGCAGGGGGTCTGGCCAGCATCACAATAGACTCTCTTGTAGGGAGCTGGGGGTCTGGCCAGCATCACAATAGACCTTCTCTTGTAGGGTGCTGAGGTCTGGCCAGCATCACAATAGACTTTCTCTTGTAGGGTGCTGGGGGTCTGGCCAGCATCATAATAGACCTTCTCTTGTAGGGTGCTGGGGGTCTGGCTAGCATCACCATAGAGCTTCTCTTGTAGGGTGCTGGGATCTGGCTAGCATCACATAGAGCTTCTCATGTAGGGTGCTGGGGTCTGGCCAGCATCAAATAGACCTTCTCTGTAGGGTGCTGGGGTCTGGCCAGCATCATAATAGAGCTTCTCTCTCTTGTAGGGTGCTGGGGGTCTGGCTAGCATCACATAGAGCTTCTCTCTTGTAGGGGTCTGGCCAGCTTCACCATAGAGCTCTCTTGTAGGGTGGGGGTCTGGCTAGCATCACCATAGAGCTTTTCTTGTAGGGTGCTGGGATCTGGCTAGCATCACCATAGAGCCTCTCTTGTAGGGGTCTGGCCAGCTTCACCATAGAGCTTATCTTGTAGGGTGCTGGGGTTTGGCCAGCATCACAATAGACTCTCTTGTAGGGGTCTGGCCAGCATCACAATAGACTTCTCTTGTAGGGTGCTGAGGTCTGGCCAGCATCACCATAGAGCTTTTCTTGTAGGGTGCTGAGGTCTGGCAAGCATCATAATAGAGCTTCTCTTGTAGGGTGCTTGGGGTCTGGCCAGCATCACATAGAGCTTCTCTTGTAGGGTGCTGAGGTCTGGCAAGCATCATAATAGACCTTCTCTTGTAGGGAGCTGGTTTCTGGCTAGCATCACCATAGACTTCTCTTGTAGGGGTCTGGCCAGCATCATAATAGACCTTCTCTTGTAGGGGTCTGGCCAGCATCACAATAGACTCTCTTGTAGGGGTCTGGCCAGCATCACCATAGAGCCTCTCTTGTAGGGGTCTGGCCAGCTTCACCATAGAGCTTCTCTCTGTAGGGTGCTGGGATCTGGCTAGCATCACCATAGACTTCTCTTGTAGGGGTCTGGCCAGCATCACAATAGACTTCTCTTGTAGGGGTCTGGCCAGCATCACAATAGACTTCTCTTGTAGGGGTCTGGCCAGCATCACAATAGACTCTCTTGTAGGGGTCTGGCCAGCATCACATAGAGCTTCTCTTGTAAGGAGCTGGGGGTCTGGCCAGCATCACAATAGACTCTCTTGTAGGGGGCTGGGGTCTGGCCAGCATCACAATAGACTCTCTTGTAGGGGTCTGGCCAGCATCAAATAGACCTTCTCTTGTAGGGGTCTGGCCAGCATCACAATAGACTTCTCTTGTAGGGGTCTGGCCAGCATCACAATAGACTCTCTTGTAGGGGTCTGGCCAGCATCACATAGACTTCTCTTGTAGGGGTCTGGCCAGCTTCACCATAGAGCTTCTCTTGTAGGGGCTGGGGTCTGGCCAGCATCAAATAGACCTTCTCTTGTAGGGGGCTGGTCTGGCTAGCATCACATAGACTTCTCTTGTAGGGGTCTGGCCAGCATCACAATAGACTCTCTTGTAGGGGTCTGGCCAGCATCAAATAGACCTTCTCTTGTAGGGGTCTGGCCAGCATCAAATAGACCTTCTCTTGTAGGGGGCTGGTCTGGCTAGCATCACCATAGACCTTCTCTTGTAGGGGGCTGGTTTCTGGCTAGCATCACAATAGACTTCTCTTGTAGGGGTCTGGCCAGCTTCACCATAGAGCTCTCTTGTAGGGAGCTGGTTTCTGGCTAGCATCACCATAGAGCTTATCTTGTAGGGTGCTGAGGTCTGGCAAGCATCATAATAGACCTTCTCTTGTAGGGGTCTGGCCAGCATCATAATAGACCTTCTCTTGTAGGGGTCTGGCCAGCATCACAATAGACTTCTCTTGTAGGGAGCTGGGGGTCTGGCTAGCATCACAATAGACCTTCTCTTGTAGGGGGCTGGGGTCTGGCCAGCATCACCATAGAGCTTCTCTCTCTTGTAGGGTGCTGGGATCTGGCTAGCATCACCATAGAGCTTCTCTTGTAGGGTGCTGGGGGTCTGGCCAGCATCACCATAGAGCTTCTCTTGTAGGGGGCTGGGGGTCTGGCCAGCATCACAATAGACCTTCTCTTGTAGGGTGCTGGGGTCTGGCCAGCATCACAATAGACCTTCTCTTGTAGGGTGCTGGGGGTCTGGCTAGCATCACAATAGACCTTCTCTTGTAGGGTGCTGAGGTCTGGCCAGCATCACAATAGACCTTCTCTTGTAGGGTGCTGGGGGTCTGGCTAGCATCACCATAGACCTTCTCTGTAGTTTACTGGATGTTTGGTTTGATCTTGATTCCTCCCAGCTTTGGATACGGTGTCAGCTATTTCATTTCCAGCTATTCCACAGTGGGATGGTACCCATTGTAGCGCCACTGTTGTGTAAGGTGCTTCAGTTATGTTGTGATTTCCTGAAATCACAATTCATCAATAAATCACAATTTCCTGAAATCAATTTTTTTAACTGTAGAAAAAGAAGTAAAAAAATGGAGGTGGGTGCTTGTACATAAGTTACACAGATGCGAGACAAACAGAAAAGGCCTTCGCGACGGAAAGATTTCCTCCAACTACAGGCCAGAAATAACAGCCCTCCTCGAAGCCCTCAGAACACTTAAAACAGAAACACAGCAGCCATCACACAAAACAGCCTTATTCACAGACTGCAGGGCACTTCTGGAATCTCTAAAAACAACATTAAATTCTAGAAAATACAATGAATGCACTTGACAATGAACACGTTTCACGTCCACGTTTACAATACTCCAACAACCTGACATAGAAGAACTTACATATAAAAACCCCACGACACGAGGCGACTCGGGGCAACTCTTAGGGTTCATAGCAGAAATATTCATTTATCCCACAACACAACATCAGAAACTTCCATATTCACATCCAGATATTCCACGATCACATGCTCGCCCATGCTACCACGTTCTACGCCTCGGAACAAATGACCGTACTAGCTAAACATTTCCCTACACACCCCTCAAAAATATCAAATGATCAAAACATAATCAGGTCTCCCCGACAGAAAACAACGAGGTGGACTGACCCTTTGACCCTGTGAACGGCCGATTTCACAGAGACAAAACACTCCTCCTCCGGTTACCATGCGAGCCCTATGTGATGGTTAATGGCACAGGTAAGTATAAGATCTATGAAGATGAAAATCCTCCGTCGTCGTTGGCTCATATATCGACATTACTCTTTCTCAAAAATGCAGCAATTTATCTCAGCTTCTTTAGCATCCCTATATACCTTCTCTTGTAGGGGGCTGGGGTCTGGCCAGCATCACCATAGACCTTCTCTTGTAGGGTGCTGGGGGTCTGGCCAGCATCACCATAGAGCTTCTCTTGTAGGGTGCTGGGGGTCTGGCCAGCATCACCATAGAGCTTCTCTTGTAGGGTGCTGGGGTCTGGCCAGCATCACAATAGACCTTCTCTTGTAGGGTGCTGGGGGTCTGGCCAGCATCACAATAGACCTTCTCTTGTAGGGTGCTGGGGGTCTGGCTAGCATCACAATAGACCTTCTCTTGTAGGGTGCTGAGGTCTGGCCAGCATCACAATAGACCTTCTCTTGTAGGGTGCTGGGGGTCTGGCTAGCATCACCATAGACCTTCTCTGTAGTTTACTGGATGTTTGGTTTGATCTTGATTCCTCCCAGCTTTGGATACGGTGTCAGCTATTTCATTTCCAGCTATTCCACAGTGGGATGGTACCCATTGTAGCGCCACTGTTGTGTAAGGTGCTTCAGTTATGTTGTGATTTCCTGAAATCACAATTCATCAATAAATCACAATTTCCTGAAATCAATTTTTTTAACTGTAGAAAAAGAAGTAAAAAAATGGAGGTGGGTGCTTGTACATAAGTTACACAGATGCGAGACAAACAGAAAAGGCCTTCGCGACGGAAAGATTTCCTCCAACTACAGGCCAGAAATAACAGCCCTCCTCGAAGCCCTCAGAACACTTAAAACAGAAACACAGCAGCCATCACACAAAACAGCCTTATTCACAGACTGCAGGGCACTTCTGGAATCTCTAAAAACAACATTAAATTCTAGAAAATACAATGAATGCACTTGACAATGAACACGTTTCACGTCCACGTTTACAATACTCCAACAACCTGACATAGAAGAACTTACATATAAAAACCCCACGACACGAGGCGACTCGGGGCAACTCTTAGGGTTCATAGCAGAAATATTCATTTATCCCACAACACAACATCAGAAACTTCCATATTCACATCCAGATATTCCACGATCACATGCTCGCCCATGCTACCACGTTCTACGCCTCGGAACAAATGACCGTACTAGCTAAACATTTCCCTACACACCCCTCAAAAATATCAAATGATCAAAACATAATCAGGTCTCCCCGACAGAAAACAACGAGGTGGACTGACCCTTTGACCCTGTGAACGGCCGATTTCACAGAGACAAAACACTCCTCCTCCGGTTTACCATGCGAGCCCTATGTGATGGTTAATGGCACAGGTAAGTATAAGATCTATGAAGATGAAAATCCTCCGTCGTCGTTGGCTCATATATCGACATTACTCTTTCTCAAAAATGCAGCAATTTATCTCAGCTTCTTTAGCATCCCTATATACCTTCTCTTGTAGGGGGCTGGGGTCTGGCCAGCATCACCATAGACCTTCTCTTGTAGGGTGCTGGGGTCTGGCCAGCATCACCATAGAGCTTCTCTTGTAGGGTGCTGGGGTCTGGCCAGCATCACCATAGAGCTTCTCTTGTAGGGTGCTGGGGTTTGGCCAGCATCACCATAGAGCTTCTTGTAGGGTGCTTGGGGTCTGGCCAGCATCACAATAGACCTTCTCTTGTAGGTGCTGGGGTCTGGCTAGCATCACAATAGACCTTCTCTTGTAGGGTGCTGAGGTCTGGCCAGCATCACCATAGAGCTTCTTGTAGGGTGCTGGGGTCTGGCTAGCATCACATAGACCTTCTCTGTAGGGTGCTGGGGTCTGGCTAGCATCACCATAGACCTTCTCTTGTAGGGTGCTGGTGGTCTGGCCAGCATCACAATAGACTCTCTTGTAGGGAGCTGGGGGTCTGGCCAGCATCACAATAGACCTTCTCTTGTAGGGTGCTGAGGTCTGGCCAGCATCACAATAGACTTCTCTTGTAGGGTGCTGGGGTCTGGCCAGCATCACAATAGACTTCTCTTGTAGGGTGCAGGGGGTCTGGCCAGCATCACAATAGACTCTCTTGTAGGGAGCTGGGGGTCTGGCCAGCATCATAATAGACCTTCTCTTGTAGGGTGCTGGGGGTCTGGCTAGCATCACCATAGAGCTTCTCTTGTAGGGGGCTGGGGTCTGGCCAGCATCACAATAGACCTTCTCTTGTAGGGTGCTGGGGGTCTGGCCAGCATCACAATAGACCTTCTCTTGTAGGGTGCTGGGATCTGGCTAGCATCACCATAGAGCTTCTCTTGTAGGGAGCTGGGGGTCTGGCCAGCATCACCATAGACCTTCTCTTGTAGGGTGCTGGGGGTCTGGCTAGCATCACAATAGACCTTCTCTTGTAGGGGGCTGGGGTCTGGCCAGCATCACAATAGACCTTCTCTTGTAGGGTGCTGGGGTCTGGCCAGCATCACAATAGACCTTCTCTTGTAGGGTGCTGGGATCTGGCTAGCATCACCATAGAGCTTCTCTTGTAGGGAGCTGGGGTCTGGCCAGCATCACCATAGAGCTTCTCTTGTAGGGTGCTGGGGTCTGGCCAGCATCACCATAGAGCTTCTCTCTCTTGTAGGGGGCTGGGGTCTGGCCAGCATCACCATAGAGCTTCTCTTGTAGGGAGCTGGTTTCTGGCTAGCATCACCATAGAGCTTCTTTCTCTTGTAGGGGGCTGGGGTCTGACCAGCATCACCATAGAGCTTCTCTCTCTTGTAGGGGGCTGGTTTCTGGCTAGCATCACCATAGAGCTTCTCTCTCTTGTAGGGGGCTGGGGTCTGGCCAGCATCACCATAGAGCTTCTCTCTCTTGTAGGGGGCTGGGGTCTGGCTAGCATCACCATAGAGCTTCTCTCTCTTGTAGGGGGCTGGGGTCTGGCCAGCATCACCATAGAGCTTCTCTCTCTTGTAGGGTGCTGGGATCTGGCCAGCATCACAATAGACCTTCTCTTGTAGGGAGCTGGGGGTCTGGCCAGCATCACCATAGAGCTTCTCTTGTAGGGTGCTGGGGGTCTGGCCAGCATCACCATAGAGCTTCTCTTGTAGGTGCTGGGGTCTGGCCAGCATCATCATAGAGTTTCTCTTGTAGGGTGCTGGGGTCTGGCCAGCATCACCATAGAGCTTCTCTCTTGTAGGGTGCTGGGGTCTGGCCAGCATCACCATAGAGCTTCTCTTGTAGGGAGCTGGGGGTCTGGCCAGCATCACCATAGAGCTTCTCTTGTAGGGGGCTGGGGTCTGGCCAGCATCACCATAGAGCTTCTCTTGTAGGGTGCTGGGGTCTGGCTAGCATCACCATAGAGCTTCTCTCTCTTGTAGGGGGCTGGGGTCTGGCTAGCATCACAATAGACCTTCTCTTTTAGAGTGCTGGGTTCTGACTATAATCACCGTAGAGTTTCTCTTGTAGGGATCTGGGATCTATCCAAGTCCTTTGCCGTAGTGTGTTGTGTAGCTAGCAACTCTGGAGGATGTGACGTGGTGTCTGATGTTCTTTTAACAAACTGATAGCTAGTAACGTCATTTGAGTGTAAGTTGAGTTGTTTTGTTAATTCTTCTCACTGCTACGTCATTTTGCTAGCTGGACCCAATACCTCCTTCTTCATCACGCGTTTCTTCCGGGTTTGCTCCCAAAGCCTTTGGCCGTCCCCAAACATCCCGCAAGGCAGCAGGGTTTGATTCGTGCTTTGTCTGGCCCCTACCCTCAGACCTGTCTGGCTTGGGAGACCCTGCCAGAAGCTGCTCTTTGGGTCATGAGGGCACACACCATCTCTCATCACGCCAAGGTAAACATCTCACAAGAAAGTGTAATTCAAGTGTCAATGAAGACTTTTTCTAATATTAGAATTACGCCGTAATTCAGTCAGGCTAAAGGGTATTAGTTCATCATCACGTGACCGGCATATTCCCATTTCCTTTTTCTGATCATCCACAAGACAGGTTGTTGTTCGCTTTTCTGTCTTATCTCTGCATTGTTCTTGAATTCGTCCCACTTTATACAGAGTATTTTCCGTAGCCTTTGTTTTCAGAAGAGTCTACTTTGTTGTTTATTTCTTTGGTTGTTTTCCAGCGTTCACATGCATAAATGAGGGTGGATATTGTGTTTGAATTGAATAATCTTAACTTGGTTTTTGCGCTTATAACTTTTGAATGTCATATGTTTTCAAGATTCATGAAGGTCAATGCTGCTTTTGCAATTCTAATTCTAACTTCCTTTCTGGTGTTACCATCCTGGTCTATGTAGCTGCCAGGGTATGGAAACCAAAGATTTACACATTCAACAAAAAATCTTTGTCTCTGTTTTAAAGAATGAGAATTAGTTTGTGTAGGAAATGTTGAATTAGATTTGTAAAGATATGCATTTCCCTATCAAAACATATGCCCTTGAGACCTTGGCACATGAGAAGAATTTAACAAAAACAGTTCGGAAACACATAAATGTCTTTTAATGTAAATGCTATAGAAAAGTCCTTCAAATACGGATGCAAAAAAATAACAAATATATCCATGTAACAAGAACTTAATATTGAAAAAGGTTGTTTATCAAAGAAGATTAGACAGAGAAAACTTAAATATTTCGGACATATGAAATGTCATGGAAGATTAGAGAAGACAATCTTGGAAGGGTACATAATGAGAAAAAGAAAAAGAGGAAGACCAAAGAGAAGATAGCTGCAAGACATCGCTGATAATATGCGAATGGATGCATCAGCAGCAGTGCTATCTTGTTTACAACCGAGAGAGCTTCAAAGGAGCTGTTAAGGAAGCGAAGCTTCACAAAGAATATGTTAATGAATGAGTGAATGAGTGATTGAATGAATGATGAAAGGTGTGCGAAGGAGCAGGAACTTTTTAGAATCTCAGAACTCTGAAGAAGTTAAAAACTCAACATTGAAGGATTTTTTTTTAACCTGTAATCTGTCACAAAATATTTTTTTTTATCTGGCGGTTTGCTTTGCGGTGATATAACTCGCTTTAGAAAATCCTCTCACATGTTTAAGACTTCATTGATTGTTTGTGTGACCTCTGCAAAGATGGCATCGATCTCCTAGAAATGGTTAATCAATCATCCTTACACAAAGTGGCCCAGGAACATCCAGGGAGGTCAGATGACAAGAGAATGTTAAATCACAAGGACCTGATCTGTTCATGAATTGTGTTTTTATCGTTTTATTTTCAACCTGATTATGCGCGCGCACGCGTGCGTCCGTATGTGTGTGTGTGTATGTTTGATCAATGCAAGCAGATATGTTTTATGTCTTCATGCATGCGTGTATGTGCGTACATATGGGTGTTTGCATGTATGATGCTAAGAATGTATGAACTATATGTATACGTATACTTATGTATTCCTACTTCAATAGAATATTAAAGGTAAAGGTAATCCTGTCATGCTTTAGAGGCACATAGGGATATGGTGTTAGTGCCCATATTTTCCTTGACCTGTCAGCACACTAGAGGATGATATGGTTAGTATCACGCCTGGCTGCTTTTCCTTCCCCAACTCCAGAAGAAGTCGGGTACCCATTTCTACAGCTGGGTGGCTGGAGTGCCTCCGGCTGGATTCGAACCCCTGACCTTCGCCATGAGAGACCAGTGCACTAACCACTTCGCCACTCAGACACCCAATAGAATATTATTCAGGTAATATTTTAAGTTGTGTTTCTTAGATGAATGAGCTCCTAATTTAAAAAAGTCCACGGATCCCTATACTTTGGAACCCACAATAATTAGTGTATAAGTATACAACTATACACGAAGCACTGCAGTAAAGCTGTGATACCAGAATGTATAAAATAGGAAAAAAGTAGGAGCAGCTTTATTACTTAACGACTACAAAGTTGTGACGTTTCGGCGTGAGCCTTAATCATACAAAAACATACAGGACGAAGAAATGGAGAGAGGAGATAAAGTATAGACTCACAAGAATACTATTAAAAACTATTTAAAAAATTAAATAGAGTACTTAGCTGTAAATTGTAAGATGTGGCTTGTCCGGCGGTGTGGGTTTGAAAGATACAAACCACGCCTTAACAACTTTTGATACTATCACACTCTCTCAACACCACACTTATCACATCTTTCTCCTTGATGTCTGCTCCCTATACACTTCTGTCCCCCATGAGGATGGACTTTTAGCACTCCGCTACTTTCTCGACAAAGACCCTCACCCCACTACTAACAGTGACACCATAATCAGACTTACAGAGCTAGTACTAAAACTAAATTCTTTCGAATTCAAAGGCGAATACATCGAGCACATCAGTGGTGTTGCCATGGGAACGAAAATGGGTCCCAGTTATGCATGACTATTTATGGGCTTTCTGGAAGTCAGATTATGGGAAACCTACACTGGCAGACTTCCAGAATTCTATAAAAAGTACATCGATGATGGCATTGGAGTCACAAGTATGCCACAGGAAGAGCTAAAAAAATTATTGAATTCGCCAACTCACTCAACAAAATCATAAAATTAACTTATAAATTTAGGATAAGTCTGTCAACTTTTTAAACGTTAAAATTTCTGTTGGCACAAACAGGCTTGCCACCTCTGTATTTTACAAGCCCACCGACAGCCACACCTCTTTACTTTACACCTCCTCCCATCCTGAGGCCTGTAAGAACTCCATCCCATATTCCTAACTCCTCCGTCTTCGCCGCATATGTCAGGATAATTTGGACTTTATAGATCAGTCCAACAAGTTATTAGAATTTTTCCATCATCGCCACTACCCAGAAAAGGTCCTTCGTGAAGCCTTCAACCGTATCCAACTAGTGAGCCGCAAAGAAGTATTCAGGAAAAAGCCTGTTACTCCATCTGACAGAGTTAAGTTAGTACTGCCTTTCCACCCACACGGTCAGATGGTTAAGAAAATTCTTTATCTGCCGCTAATCCAACTCGACCGCGACATTCGCGACATTTTCTCTGATCCACCCCTGTTGGCATACAAACGTGAGCCAAACCTTAAGGACATCCTCGTCCACAGCCACTTGAAGCAGAGCCTTACATATGTTGGCACCAGAAAATATAATCGCCCCTGCGCGTTACCTCGAAAACGATCATCTTTCCCAAAACTATCCTCACTCTTCATGAGGGATTCACATGGGAATCCCGTAATGTATTATATGTCATCGTTTGCAAAAGATGCAGGATAACGTATATTGGTGAGACTGGCCTCAGACTAGGGGACCGCATGCAAAAACATATGTACGACATAGCCTAGCATGCTTCGAAACCAGTCCCAAATCATTTCAGTGGCCCCAACCACAGAGGCAAATCTGAATATCTGGTAACAGCAGATGACACAAGCCGCCTGGCGCTTGAGAACCGCTTGATTCAAAATTATGGGACGCTGGTGCCACACGGGTTAAACTCACTGTTTAGCTACACTTAACATTCTCTTCACTCATCTATGTACCTCTCCACTAAGCTCCACCCCCTTCTTACTTGTCTCACATGGTTCAAAACCTCCTGACAGCATCACTTTGCAACCCTCTTCCCTAATCATCTCCTGGCTAGGTCAACATTGTATCACTCTCCCTCCCCTCCACGGTTCCCCATCCACCACCCATCGACCACATATCACAGGTCTCCATTTAAAAAAGTCCACGGATCCCTATACTTTGGAACCCACAATAATTAGTGTATAAGTATACAACTATACACGAAGCACTGCAGTAAAGCTGTGATACCAGAATGTATAAAATAGGAAAAAAGTAGGAGCAGCTTTATTACTTAACGACTACAAAGTTGTGACGTTTCGGCGTGAGCCTTAATCATACAAAAACATACAGGACGAAGAAATGGAGAGAGGAGATAAAGTATAGACTCACAAGAATACTATTAAAAACTATTTAAAAAATTAAATAGAGTACTTAGCTGTAAATTGTAAGATGTGGCTTGTCCGGCGGTGTGGGTTTGAAAGATACAAACCACGCCTTAACAACTTTTGATACTATCACACTCTCTCAACACCACACTTATCACATCTTTCTCCTTGATGTCTGCTCCCTATACACTTCTGTCCCCCATGAGGATGGACTTTTAGCACTCCGCTACTTTCTCGACAAAGACCCTCACCCCACTACTAACAGTGACACCATAATCAGACTTACAGAGCTAGTACTAAAACTAAATTCTTTCGAATTCAAAGGCGAATACATCGAGCACATCAGTGGTGTTGCCATGGGAACGAAAATGGGTCCCAGTTATGCATGACTATTTATGGGCTTTCTGGAAGTCAGATTATGGGAAACCTACACTGGCAGACTTCCAGAATTCTATAAAAAGTACATCGATGATGGCATTGGAGTCACAAGTATGCCACAGGAAGAGCTAAAAAAATTATTGAATTCGCCAACTCACTCAACAAAATCATAAAATTAACTTATAAATTTAGGATAAGTCTGTCAACTTTTTAAACGTTAAAATTTCTGTTGGCACAAACAGGCTTGCCACCTCTGTATTTTACAAGCCCACCGACAGCCACACCTCTTTACTTTACACCTCCTCCCATCCTGAGGCCTGTAAGAACTCCATCCCATATTCCTAACTCCTCCGTCTTCGCCGCATATGTCAGGATAATTTGGACTTTATAGATCAGTCCAACAAGTTATTAGAATTTTTCCATCATCGCCACTACCCAGAAAAGGTCCTTCGTGAAGCCTTCAACCGTATCCAACTAGTGAGCCGCAAAGAAGTATTCAGGAAAAAGCCTGTTACTCCATCTGACAGAGTTAAGTTAGTACTGCCTTTCCACCCACACGGTCAGATGGTTAAGAAAATTCTTTATCTGCCGCTAATCCAACTCGACCGCGACATTCGCGACATTTTCTCTGATCCACCCTGTTGGCATACAAACGTGAGCCAAACCTTAAGGACATCCTCGTCCACAGCCACTTGAAGCAGAGCCTTACATATGTTGGCACCAGAAAATATAATCGCCCCTGCGCGTTACCTCGAAAACGATCATCTTTCCCAAAACTATCCTCACTCTTCATGAGGGATTCACATGGGAATCCCGTAATGTATTATATGTCATCGTTTGCAAAAGATGCAGGATAACGTATATTGGTGAGACTGGC
Source organism: Achatina immaculata (assembly GCA_009760885.1). NCBI lineage: Eukaryota > Metazoa > Mollusca > Gastropoda > Stylommatophora > Achatinidae > Lissachatina > Lissachatina immaculata. Next base: position 20,610,967 of record CM019712.1, read on the forward strand.
CTCAGACTAGGGGACCGCATGCAAAAACATATGTACGACATAGCCTAGCATGCTTCGAAACCAGTCCCAAATCATTTCAGTGGCCCCAACCACAGAGGCAAATCTGAATATCTGGTAACAGCAGATGACACAAGCCGCCTGGCGCTTGAGAACCGCTTGATTCAAAATTATGGGACGCTGGTGCCACACGGGTTAAACTCACTGTTTAGCTACACTTAACATTCTCTTCACTCATCTATGTACCTCTCCACTAAGCTCCACCCCCTTCTTACTTGTCTCACATGGTTCAAAACCTCCTGACAGCATCACTTTGCAACCCTCTTCCCTAATCATCTCCTGGCTAGGTCAACATTGTATCACTCTCCCTCCCCTCCACGGTTCCCCATCCACCACCCATCGACCACATATCACAGGTCTCCATTTAAACAGTCTCCACGTTCTACTAAGTCTATTCCTGGCACACAGTGCCATATTTTGGAAAAGTTTCATACCTGTATGCTTTACCTATGTACTATTTACCTGTGTGCTTTAAAATGCAAAATAATATTTTTGAGAAAATGTGGGAAACCCGTCTACACTGCGCTGAATAAAAAAACATTGTAAAAACTGGGTATATTTTCAAAATGACAATAATGTAACTGAGGAAAAGAAAAAAAAATAGACAGCAATTAGCATTCCTGCTTTTTCTGAAAAAAAGGGCCTTGAGGTTTTGTCATGGACCTCATGGCAGGTTCCACGGACCACAGGTTGGGAACCACTGTCTTAGACAACAAACTACTAGGACTTTTTTAACGTTAAATGAATCTTATATAGTTTGAAGTAACAGAGACTTGTTTTCCTTCTGTCGTAATGAATTGTTGTGGACAAGTGCACTTTGGCTGTGTGTGCTATTATCATCACCATCATCATCATCATCATCATCATCATCATTGTCGTCGTCGTCATCATCATCATTGTTGTCGCCATCATCATCATCATAATCGTCATCATCATCATCGTCGTCGTCGTCATCATCATCATTGTTGTCGCCATCATCATCATCATCATCATCATCGTCATCATCATCATCGTCGTCGTCATCGTCATCATTGTTGTCGCCATCATCATCATCATCATTGTTGTCGCCATCATCATCATCATCATCATCATCATCATCATCATCATTGTTGTCGTCGTCATCATCATCATCATCATCATTGTTGTCGCCATCATCATCATCATCATCATCATCATCATCATCATCATTGTTGTCGCCATCATCATCATCATCATCATCATTGTTGTCGCCATCATCATCATCGTCATTGTTGTCGCCATCATCATCATCATCATCATCATCATCATCATTGTTGTCGCCATCATCATCATCATCATCATCATCATCATCATCATCGTCATCGTCATCATCATCATTGTTGTCGCCATCATCATCATCATAATCGTCATCATCATCATCGTCGTCGTCGTCATCATCATCATTGTTGTCGCCATCATCATCATCATCATCATCATCATCGTCATCATCGTCATTATCATCATCGTCGTCGTCGTCGTCGTCATCGTCATCATTGTTGTCGCCATCATCATCATCATCATTGTTGTCGCCATCATCATCATCATCATCGTCATTGTTGTCGCCATCATCATCATCATTGTTGTCGTCGTCATCATCATCATCATCATCATCGTTGTTGTCGCCATCATCATCATCATCATTGTTGTCGCCATCATCATCATCGTCATTGTTGTCGCCATCATCATCATTATTGTTGTCGCCATCGTCATCATCATCATCATCATCATCGTCATCATCATCATGCTGTCTCTCCAACAGAGGGCTGGTTGCAATGAATCTTCACTCTGCTCTGTTTCATGTCTTCGTAGATCGACCAAGCCAGTTCCTGTCCATCCGTCTCTGTCACCGTCGTCCTCTTATTCTCTCCCCTTCCATCCTACCCTCAAGAAGGGTCTTCAGTATAGTAATGTGCCTCTTGACCTGCCCAAAGTATCTTAGTTGTCTTGTTTTTATGATTTTCAATTTCTCTTTTCACTTCGTCTCAGGCCAAGTCAGCATTCCAGACAATGAGAAACATCTCGTGCGACAGATCCATATCAGTGGAAACAAGATTCCGAGTACTTAAATGTTACATCGAGCCAACTTTGTTTTATGGGTGTGAAGCATGGTCTATGAGTAAGAGAATACAGCGAGAAATGGAGGCCATGGAGATGTGGTTTATAAGAATGATGTTGAAGGTACCATGGACAGCTAAGAAAACCATTGAAGAAGTCTTAAGAGAGGCTGGAGTTAAAAGGCAAATTATAGCAAAGATCAGAGGCAGACAAGCGAGATTTAAAGGACATTTTCTGAGAAGAGGAAAATTAGAACACACTGGAAAACTGAGGGAAGAAGAGACAGAGGAAGACACAGAGAGAAGTTACTGGATGGGCTGTCAGTGTGGGTAGGAAGAAAGCCACCGGCGGATCTCATAATCAAGTATAAAGACAGGGAATTGTGGAGAGAAATGATCGCCTACGCCACGCTGCACGGCACTTGATTGATTGATTGATTTTCACTTCTAGCTGGTTTAGCATGTCTTTGTTTTCTCTTTTGTGTACGGGATATGCCCTGCTCTTGTGTATGTCGGGATTTCAAGGCTTTCAGTTGTCTTTTCTCTTGTCTTACCACGATGTGGCTCAATGGACAGTGGAATCGTGCAGGTGGAGTTGGTGAGCACGAGCGAGTGTGCTAGGGCTTGATGAGAAGTCTTGGCAGTCGCGGGTTGTCCAACAGTGGGACACTTGGTGGAGCCATGTTGGAAGTCGTGTCTCCGATATACGGGCTAGCGGTTGAGGCCCTGGATTGGGAAGACCCCAGCAGAAGTTATAAGCTTGGCTGTGGGCCCATCGCTGGTTTCGTTCTGTGGAGGGTCATGGTCCATGACGAGTGTGGAGTGGAGCTGTGTAGGTGCCGATGTTTGTTCCTGTTCTGCTCCAGGAAGTTCTGGTGATGCAGTGAGGAGAGACAGAAGACACGTCGATGAAGAAGAAGAGGACAAGGTTGTTTTGCGTTGTGATATTTTTTTCTTCCTCTTCAGATGTGTAAAGCGGTATCTTTTGATGTATTTTTTCTTGATGTATTTTCTTTTGATGTAGTCTCTCTCTCTCTCTCTCTCTACTGGGATATTGCTTGCGGTTTTCTATATTATGCTTCTCTATGCTATCACCTGATGGGAAAACCAGGAATCAAATAGATTACATTTTAGTGCAGAGAAGGTGGAGGTCAAGCATAACATCAGCAAAAACTTTACCAGGTGCTTATTGTGACACGGACCATGAGTTATTAATAGCAGACATGAAGATAAAGATAAAAAAGATAGTTATGGGATCAAGACCACTCCGCTTTGACCTTACAAATATACCAGAACAATACGGTATAGAAGTGAAGAACCGTTTCGAAATCCTGATGGCTGTACAGGAAGAGATGACACCAGATGAATTGGCTACGCAGGCCAAAGATATCTTAGTAACAACAGCTAAAGACATGGTTCCAGTAAAGAAAACAAAAAAGAATAGATGGATCACAGCAGGTACACTAGAACTGATAAAACAATGTAGAGAAATGAAGACGCAATGGAGAGTGACAAACAACAACAAAGATAAATATAAAACTTTAACAAAAGAAGTACGAAGAAACATAAGAAAAGACAAAAACAATACATACAAGATTGTTGTGAAAGAATAGAAGAACATCAGAGGTGTGGAAGAGATAGTGAAATGTTTAAAGAAATGAAGACATTGACGAGAAATGTCACACCTAAGCTAAATGTAATTTGTGATGAGATGGGGAATACCCTGACAGAGACAGAGGAAATTCTGGAAAGATGGAAGGAATATTGCAAAAGAATGTATGAAACAACCGACTGTGGAAGCAGAAATCAACAGTGTGAATTATTATTGGAGGAGAAAGAACCCGAGCCGACAATGGAAGAAGTTTTATGGGCAATAAAGAATCTGAAAAATGGTAAATCACCAGCATGTGATGAGATAACCGCTGAATTTATTAAAGCAGGAGGAAAGGAGTGTGCAACAATCTATCATGCACTATGTAAAAAGATATGGCATTCAGGTATTTGGCCAAAAGAATGGAAAAGAACTGTATTCATACCACTGCCAAAAAAGGGTAACCTGAAATTATGCACCAACTACAGAACTGTTGCCCTGATTAGTCATGCCAGTAAAATTCTGTTAAAAATCATAATGGGTAGACTTCTAAAGAAAATAGAAGAAGAAGTCAATATGGTCCAAGCTGGCTTCAGGCAAGGAAGAGGATCAAGAGATCATATATTCAATCTAAGATTAATAATAGAGAATGCAGGGAGTTTAATGTGAATCTATATTTATCCTTTATAGACTACTCAAAGGCATTTGATTGTGTACAACACCAGAAACTTTGGGAAATAATGGAAAAAATGGGATTTCCAACACATTTGATACAATTAACATCACTGCTGTATTTAGACCAACAAGCAGCAGTAAGAATAAATGGTGAAACAACAACTTGGTTTGACATAAAAGAAGGGGTCCGTCAGGGGTGCATATTGTCACCCTACTTATTTAACTTGTATGCTGAAAATATAATGAGGAATGTTAGAGAAGATGTAGACAAAGAGTATTACGATGCCATAACAGTTGGAGGTTATGAAATACCAGAGATTAGATATGCTGATGACACAGTATTGCTGTCCACAACACAAGAAGGAATGGAAAAACTAATTATGTCAGTCCGCAAGAACAGCGAAGAGCAGAACCTCTATCTTAATGCAAAGAAAACTAAAGTGATGACAACTGACAAAACAAACAAGGCAACTGAAATATGTATCAATGAGGAAAAACTGGAAGAAGTGGAGAGTTTTGAATATCTTGGATCACTACTAACTAATAATGGAGATACAATGAGGGAAATTAAAAGGAGGACATCTATTGCTCTTCAGAAAGTAAAACAAATAAAGAATCTGTGGAGAGTAGCAGACAGAACCACAAAAATAAGATTTTTAAGGGCATGCATCTTTCCCATCGCAACATATGCCTGTGAGACCTGGACACTTAACAAAACAGCTGAGAAACACATAAATGCCTTTGAATGTAAATGCTATAGAAGAGTTCTCCAAATATCGTGGACACAAAAAAGAACAAATATATCTATACTACAAGAAATTAATATTGAAGAAGGCTGGCTAGTAAAGAGGATTAAAGAGAGAAAACTTAAATATTTTGGCCACATTAAACGTCATGATAATTTAGAGAAGACCGTATTGGAAGGATACATAATGGGAAAAAGAAAAAGAGGAAGACCGAAACGAAGATGGCTGCAAGACATCGTTGACGATCTGGAAATGGATGCAGCAGCAGCAGGCCATCTTGCTCACAACCGAGAGGCCTACAGGAGTGCTGTTTGGGAGGCAAAGTTCCGCAAGGGACATGCAAAGGAATGAATGAATGAATGCTGTATGTTTCGTTCTGTGAACTGGCGCATAAGGATTTGCGTAGGCTGGGTGCAGTGTGCGTTGGCCAGGGTCGAGTCCGTGTTGAAGTGCTGTTGTTGTCACGTGCCTGCCGGGGGGAGGGTGGGGAAGAGTTGAGTTTTTGTTTTTTTTTTTGGGGGGGGGGGGAGTCCTGGCCCAAATGTGTGTGTGTGTGTTTTATTTTCAGTAAGTGTAGTCGAGCTGTTGGTAAGTGTTTGGTATTGGTTGTAGGTTAAAAACTGAATGTTAAGAGAAGAACGAATCATCTCTTGCTCACGTTGAAAGTTTTTGGTTATGGTGTCTACATTTGTGAGTGGGGTTAGAGAAGTGGATGGAGTTGTGGCCATGTTTTCCTTTGTTGTGTTGTCTATGTTTGTGATTGAGGTTAGAGAAGTGGATGGAGTTGTGGCCATGTTTTCCTTTGTTGTGTTGTCTATGTTTGTGAGTGAGGTTAGAGAAGTGGATGGAGTTGTGGCCATGTTTTCCTTTGTTGTGTTGTCTATGTTTGTGAGTGAGGTTAGAGAAGAGGATTGAGTTGTGGCCATGTTTTCGTTTGTTGTGTTGTCTATGTTTGTGATTGAGGTTAGAGAAGTGGATTGAGTTGTGGCCATGTTTTCCTTTGTTGTGTTGTCTATGTTTGTGATTGAGGTTAGAGAAGTGGATTGAGTTGTGGCCATGTTTTCCTGGATTGTGTTATCTATGTTTGTGATTGAGGTTAGAGAAGTGGATGGAGTTGTGACCATGTTTTCCTTGTTGTGTTGTCTATGTTTGTGATTGAGGTTAGAGAAGTGGATTGAGTTGTGGCCATGTTTTCCTTTGTTGTGTTGTCTATGGTTGTGATTGAGGTTAGAGAAGTGGATTGAGTTGTGGCCATGTTTTCGTTTGTTGTGTTGTCTATGTTTGTGAGTGAGGTTAGAGAAGTGGATGGAGTTGTGGCCATATTTTCCTTTGTTGTGTTGTCTATGTTGTGATTGAGGTTAGAGAAGTGGATGGAGTTGTGGCCATGTTTTCTTTTGTTGTGTTGTCTATGTTTGTGATTGAGGTTAGAGAAGTGGATGGAGTTGTGGCCATGTTTTCCTTTGTTGTGTTGTCTATGTTTGTGAGTGAGGTTAGAGAAGAGGATTGAGTTGTGGCCATGTTTTCGTTTGTTGTGTTGTCTATGTTTGTGATTGAGGTTAGAGAAGTGGATTGAGTTGTGGCCATGTTTTCCTTTGTTGTGTTGTCTATGTTTGTGATTGAGGTTAGAGAAGTGGATTGAGTTGTGGCCATGTTTTCCTGGATTGTGTTATCTATGTTTGTGATTGAGGTTAGAGAAGTGGATGGAGTTGTGACCATGTTTTCCTTTGTTGTGTTGTCTATGTTTGTGATTGAGGTTAGAGAAGTGGATTGAGTTGTGGCCATGTTTTCTTTTGTTGTGTTGTCTATGGTTGTGATTGAGGTTAGAGAAGTGGATTGAGTTGTGGCCATGTTTTCGTTTGTTGTGTTGTCTATGTTTGTGAGTGAGGTTAGAGAAGTGGATGGAGTTGTGGCCATATTTTCCTTTGTTGTGTTGTCTATGTTTGTGATTGAGGTTAGAGAAGTGGATGGAGTTGTGGCCATGTTTTCTTTTGTTGTGTTGTCTATGTTTGTGATTGAGGTTAGAGAAGTGGATGGAGTTGTGGCCATATTTTCCCGGGTTGTGTTGTCTATGTTTGTGATTGAGGTTAGAGAAGTGGATGGAGTTGTGGCCATGTTTTCTTTTGTTGTGTTGTCTATGTTTGTGATTGAAGTTAGAGAAGTGGATGGAGTTGTGGCCATATTTTCCCGGTTGTGTTGTCTATGTTTGTGATTGAGGTTAGAGAAGTGGATTGAGTTGTGGCCATGTTTTCGTTTGTTGTGTTGTCTATGTTTGTGATTGAAGTTAGAGAAGTGGATTGAGTTGTGGCCATGTTTTCCTGAGTTGAGCATGGGGTCTGGCGGGCGGACAAGGAACACGAAATAATAAAGATAAAGACGATTTCAAAACTTTCATCACCGTACACATCCAGCTGGTTAAAAGAAAAAGATCATAACCCCCAACCACTGGTTAGAGTGGGGTGCAGCTAGTAAGAATATGGTTTTCCACGAGCATCCTGTCAGAAGAGGTGCTAGGACTTAGAGGCTCTTAGCCGTTTTAACCATCACTTGACCTCATTGATGGCTCATTGTGTCCCTAAACACATCTTACGAAGGACTAAAATCATCATCATCATGATCATCATCATCATCATCTCTGTTAGATATCTGTTTGACGTGAAAAGGTGCCTTTAGTTTGATCTTGTTTTACATATGATAAGATATAAAATTTAATAATAATAATTTTAATAATAATTGCTCAGAGACTAGACTCAATATCCTCGTTGCTTGTTTCCCATACTCCCGTCATTTGATTCCCATACTCCCGTCATTTGATTCCCATACTCCCGTCATTTGATTCCCATACTCCAGTCATTTGATTCCCATACTCCCGTCATTTGATTCCCATACTCCCGTCATTTGATTACCATACTCCCGTCATTTGATTACCATACTCCCGTCATTTGGCCCTCATACTCCTGTCATGTGGTCCACATACTCTCATCATTTGGTCCCCATACTCCCATCATTTGGTCCATATACTCCCATCATTTGTTCCACATACTCCCGTCAGTTTGTTCTCCCACCCTTGTCATGTGGTTCCCGTCCTCCTGTTATCTGGTTCCCTTACTCCCGTCATATAGTTCCCGTACTCCTTTCATGTGGTTTCTATATTTCCAGAATAAGAAAACTAATATTTGGAGGAGCTTTTTTTTCCTCTTCTAAAAATCTCACATGAATTCTAAGATCTAATTATTTATGAGGGTGGGGGGGGGGGGGTTGTATCTTGATAAGATGTGATTTTGTCTGGGATGAGTTACACAACAAAATGAAACCACAGTCTGTGTTTTTTTTAAGACCGCTGAAAGCTAAATCGCTTTATTTTCAAACAAAAAAAAACAACACACAAATGCTATTTTACAAGCGTCATGAACTAAACGTGAAGTGATTAAAAAGAAAAAGAAACTCAGACACGAGCAGATTAAGGATAATATTGAATTATGAAATCTCATTTGTCCGGTTATATATTCATGAAGTTAAAAGAAAAAGTAGAATTTGCCATTTTTTTTCCCCCGGAAGAAAAGAAATCCAACCTGGCAGTTGCGTGCCAAGTCATAGGCATTTTGGCTCTCATTGGCACGAAGATATTTTTTTTACCTGGCGTTCAGAAATGTCAAGGTCACATGTTATATACGTGTGAAGTTGTTGTTTTTTTTCTGGGAAGTTTAGAACGTATATTTATCAAATTTGTTTTCACAGATAGGATGAATGTGTTCTTATATACGCTTTCCGGAGTTCTTCGGAAGTGATGATAATGTAGAAGATTATCAGCGCTGATGCGGAAACATGAGGAGTTGTGTATCTTCATAGATATTAAATTTGAAGTGTGTTTTTTTTTTTTAGACAAATTTTGTGAATTTCTTCTATCATTTTCTTATTTCTTCTGCCATATCTACCGGCTTTTCCATCTTTTTCTTCTTCCTCTATTTTGTATTTCTTCCCTTTACTTTTTATGCCTTCACAGCTACATTTTTTTTTATGTACAGAAGACGTAGTAAATGTTGTACTTGAAGTAATACTTTGCTGTCTGGTGATTTCAAATACAAGTTAAGCGGATACAAAATAGAAATGACAAAAACTAGTAACTGTCTAGAAATGTAGACATTTGACACTGCTGAACACTGGAGTATGGATGGCAAGGATTTGTAAATATGTCTCTTCTCTCTTGTAAAGACTGAATTAAGTTTTGGGACTCTGAAACTGCCGGGTTTTCGGAGAAAGGTTCTAAGGTCTGGCGTGGAATAAGGTCACTAGTGCAGGGAACAGGACAGCTGCTAGCTCCAAGGTCACCTGCGAATTAAAAAAAAAAAATTAGACCACATTCAATTAATGTATCCTTATATTAACATACTGTGAGTGTGTGATAACGTTTCTCGTCGGCTTTTCTTAAATATTCTTCATTTGTTATTTTTGGCTGTCCATGGTATTCTTAACATTGTTCGTTTGAGCCACATTTCAGTTGGCTCTAATGTTGTCGTTGTTTTTTTATAGTGACATGATTCGCTTCCGTTCTGTTCATTATTTAGTCTGAATTGTTATGAAATTCCGATTCGGTAGATAATTATTACTGTGGGACTGAGAGAGTAACATTTTTTTTTTTTGCATGCATGTAGTTACTTTCTGTACTGAGTAAATGGATAAGAGCGAAACGTAAATGTTATATTTTATTTTATGCTTCTCAGCTTCAATGTTAATTGTGGTTGTTATATGAGTAGAATATTTGTAGAATGTCTGGAAAAGAGTGAAAGTTGTATCATAAAGGGCAGAATGTCAGACGGGCCTGCGTGCCCAATTCTTAACCCTTTGGAAAAAAGATCAATCAGTCAATCCATATAGTAGTACTGCCTCGATATAGCATTTCAAGACTCTTTTTCTAGTATCTATTGACAAATATGGAGTGACAAAATGGAATTCATTTTGTGACATTTCTTTGCCTGACATATGTTGTAGTCTCAGGAAAACGTAAATGTTCTTTTGGAACGCCCTGCATATTAAGAAAGCAGTGCAACAAAAGAGACACAATTAGGAAGAAACTGTCCCTATTATGAAGAAATCAACTTCACAGAGTTTTTGCTTGACTCTGTTATAAGAAAGTTGTGCACTCTTTTCTCTATTATAAGAAAGCTGTGCTCTCTTTTCTCTGTTATAAGAAAGTTGTACTCTCTTTTCTCTGTTATAAGAAAGTTGTGCTCTCTTTTCTCTATTATAAGAAAGTTGTACTCTCTTTTCCCCACTGGAAAATGTGAAGTATTATTCCATACTGATCTTGTTACAGAAGTCATTTGGTAACCAGAATATTTCGACGCGGTAGTAAAATACGCAGAATAAAACTAATAAAGTCAGGTATATGATCAATTTGGCCTGCCGTAAGTGGCAGGAATACGAGAGAAGAGTAGAGTATTCAGAAACCATAATGGGGAAAATTATCAAAGGGAAAGTGATGGCGTAGTGTTTTAAAACCAGATCAAGTCAAAGAATGTATCCGAACAAGATGATGACGATGGGGATGACTATAATCTCGGGACTCATTAACTCTTTATATTTTTTCATTTTAGTTTACTCTATAATGACAGTTTTTTCTTCTCTCTCTCTCTCTCTCTCTCTCTCTCTTTCTCTCTTTCTTTGTTCCTCTCTGTCTCTTTCAAGAGGTGACAACGCTGTCCGACTTGGGAGTCAGCGGCTCATAGCTGACAATGATAGATGACCAAGACCCTGTCCCACCTCCCTGTTTTCCTTCCAGAAAAAAAAAGATCTGTCCTGACTAACGGGGACAGGGATTGTTATAGTCCCCGTGGTGGTGGAGTCTGCTTAAGAAGTATTGCACACCCCTTGCGTCTTAGCTCCATTCGGGGATTGGGAAAAAATAAGCACTGTAACCCGCTCCCAATCCGACACGATGTTGTGCCTCAGCATCCTTACCACATCGGCTGCCAAGAGCATCAGTTGGCAGTTCCAGTGAGAAAGAAGAAAGAAAGAAAGGAAGGAAGGAAGGAAGAAAGAAAGAAAGAAAGAAAGAAAAGAAAGAAAGAAAGAAAGAAAGAAAGAAAAGGAAGGAAGGAAGAAAGAAAGAAAGAAAGGAAGAAAGAAAGAAAGAAAGAAAAGGAAGGAAGAAGAAAGAAAGAAAGGAAGAAAGAAAGAAAGAAAGGAAAAGAAAGAAAAGAAAGAAAGAAAGAAAAAAAAAGAAAGGAAGGAAGAAAGAAAGAAAGAAAGAAAAGAAAGGAAGGAAGGAAGAAAGAAAGAAAGGAAGAAAGGAAGAAAGAAAGAAAGAAAGGAAGAAAGAAGAAGAAAGAAAGAAAGAAAGAAAGGAAGGAAGGACAGAAAGAAAGAAAGGAAGGAAGGAAGGAAGAAAGGAAGAAAGAAAGAAAGAACAGAAAGAAAGAAAGGACAGAAAGAAAGAAAGAAAGAAAGAAGAAAGAAAGAAAGAAGAAAGAAAGAAAGAAAGAAAAGAAAGAAAGAAAGGAAGAGGCACATGTTTTCTCTCTCTCTCTCTCTCTCTCAGTATTCCAAATTCCATAATTGAATGCTTATGACTGTCTGTATAATCTATCATAATCTATCTCTATTCATCTCTCTATTCATTCTCTCTACTATATTAAATAAAGTGTGTAGGAAGAATGAAACATGGAGTGATAAGGGGCAGAATATAAAACGGGCCTGCGGCCAATTCTTCACCTTTTTTTGAAATAAAGATCATTCATTCAATCATTCATTCATTCATTAATTCTGTCCCTGGCTTTCTTTCTCCAGTTCTTTCTTTTTTTTTTTTTTTACTCCAATCACTCTTATCTCGTCTTCCAACGTCTATCTCCATTCTTGCCCCTAAGATGTCTTGGAGGTCTTTTCAGTGTCTTAACCGTCAAAGGTAAAAAATTTTTGATCAGTGCTTTAAATGCATTTCTTCTCATTTTTTAACACTGCTCGTGCAACTTACCGTTGCGGCAGAGTTACCTCCCTTGGAGCCCCCGTCCGAGTGGCCACCAGCAGCCCCGTGAGCATCTTCGTGACCACTGGCGGCGTGTGGGTCCTTGTGTGGATCAGTTCCGTGTGGGTCCTGCGAAACCAGGTCAGAAACGTTAGGTGGGATATTATACAGGGTCGAACTAATCATTGGTTAGTTTCTTATTTGTTAACTTACCATTCCTTCTTGCAGCTGCCAGCCATGAAATGGCTGTTTTCCAAATTTACATGTAAATTATCTTTTACAGCGAGTATATGATGGCTTCTGTAAAACTAGTTTCAGTGAGTAGATGATGTCTTCTGTAAAACTAGTTTCAGTGATTAGATGATGGCTTCTGTAAAACTAGTTTCAGTGAGTAGATGATGTCTTCTGTAAAACTAGTTTCAGTGATTAGATGAAGGCTTCTGTAAAACTAGTTTCAGTGAGTAGATGATGTCTTCTGTAAAACTAGTTTCACTGATTAGATGAAGGCTTCTATAAAACTAGTTTCAGTGATTAGATGAAGGCTTCTGTAAAACTAGTTTCAGTGATTAGATGAAGGCTTCTGTAAAACTAGTTTCAGTGATTAGATGAAGGCTTCTGTAAAACTAGTTTCAGTGATTAGATGAAGGCTTCTGTAAAACTAGTTTCAGTGATTAGATGAATGCTTCTGTAAAACTAGTTTCAGTGATTAGATGAAGGCTTCTGTAAAACTAGTTTCAGTGAGTGGATGATGGTTCTGTAAAACTAGTTTCAGTGAGTAGATGATTCCTTCTAATTTTAGTGAGTAGATGATTTCTTCTAGTTTTAGTGAGTAGATGATTCTTTCTAATTTTAGTGAGTAGATGATTTCTTCTAGTTTTAGTGAGTAGATGATTCTTTCTAATTTTAGTGAGTAGATGATTTCTTCTAGTTTTAGTGAGTAGATGATTCTTTCTAATTTTAGTGAGTAGATGATTCCTTCTAGTTTTAGTGAGTAGATGATTCCTTCTATTTTTAGTGAGTAGATGATTCCTTCTAGTTTTAGTGAGTAGATGATTCCTTCTAGTTTTAGTGAGTAGATGATTCCTTCTAGTTTTAGTGAGTAGATGATTCCTTCTAGTTTTAGTAAGTAGATGATTCCTTCTATAAAACTGGTTTCAAGAAGTAGATGATTCCTTCTATAAAACTGGTTTCAGGAAGTAGATAATGCCAACTGTAAAACTGTAGCGCTTCTGATCTGGCTCCTGCCACCGACCTCCACACTGAGGGAGGAATGCTGGAACCATGTGGTTACCCTGACATGCACTGACTCTAATAAGATTTTTTTCCCTTATCTGTATGTGAATTCTTCATATAAAATGAAAACACCTATTCATAAAACATAAAATTCTCCCACAGCCATTTCTTCAGTATGCGATATTCACATACGTAGTTACATCCAGTGATCTGGTTAACCACCGGTTACCTGTAAATAACCGATTAAAAATAAGAGAGAAACTCAAAATTGTGGAGGACTTCAGTTGCCGTAACCGATTTATGTTATAAAAAAAAAAACCTAGTAAAAAGCAACCAGTGAAATCTGTTTGGGGGGAGTAATCGGGCCAGTAGATTGATGATTAGACCAAAGGAGACATGGAGAAGAACAACGGAGAGGATGTTGAGCAACAGACGGCTCACTTGGGCAGGAGCGGGAAAAGAAAGACAAAGGACAGGCGCTTGTGGAGAACCCTTGCGGAAGCCCCCCGTGTGCCCTGGGCACTTAAGGCTCAGACAGGGAGAGAGATTGATGGTACTCAGTTTTCTTGGAAGAGAATCGGGCAGTTTTGGTTTTGGTTCACAGTGTGAGCATTTTGTAAAGATTAAGCCTCGTCGCAGATAAAAGAAGAAAAATGAATTCGCATGAACACACTTACTTCCTGCTGCTGTTTGTTTTTAAAAAAAAGTATGAAATACCGAACTGACAAAACCGGTAATTCGGAAATTAATTCATGAAAGATGAAAGACGGCTACAGTTGTACCCTTTCTCATAAAATCCCATCGCGATCACTGGATATCATTTATACGAGTCAGAACAGGGATATAAAAATGTTTGTAATATTTTTCTGTATTTTATGAGGCTGTGTTAATACAGTGTTTCTCAAAGTGGGTGTTAACGGGTCTCCTATGAAAGTTGGAAAGGACCTGGGGGTGGGGGGTGTAGGAAAAAGGGTCAGCAGTGGGGCAGTGAAAGAAATGGGGGTATTGTGGGGGGGGGGGGCAATATTGAAGAAGATAACCTTCGTCGGTGAAGAACGGATCAGCAGACAGGGACAGTTTTTGCTTTCCATCTTAGCACCTTTCAACCTGATATCGAGAAACGTGTCTCCCTACGTGAAACTCGTTCATCACATTCTTATCTTATATCTTACATCCTTCCCGTGCCGTTTAAACGTCACATAGGGCTCGCAAAGTAGTTCGCCAATTTTTCCTGTCTTCGGCGAGTCTTTCAACCTCATCAAGGGATGTTATGCCTGTTAATTTGGCCTCTCTTAACAATGTCCTCTTCAGAGTTTCACGCGGTCTGCCTCTTTTTTCTTTGGCCTGTTGTGTTCCACTTGATAGCTTGTTTTGGGATTCTCTGATCATTTCTTCTCATCACGCGACCAACATATGTCCATCTCCTTTTCGAAAGTTGAGAAAATAATGGCAGTAGGTGAGTTATAAACATACTCCTTCATATTGTTAAATTGGTTTGTTTGCTGAAGTATTTAGTTGTGCAATGCATGTCCTAGTTTAAAAGACCAGTGCATGAATACTACCTAGCGAAAGGGAAGGGGCGGGGGTTGTGGGTTGGAGAAAAAAAAGAAGGGGGGGGGGTTGAGAATATGGCCTTGGAGAAAAGCAGGGCGGCAGCCCAAACAAGCATGAGAAACACTGGTGCAATACTTACAGCGCCATGACCAGCATCTGAAATGTAAAAAAAAGAAGAAGATCTCAGTAATCTGTTAAGTAATTTAGAGAATTAAAGTAACATATATAAAGTAATCTGTTAAGTAATTTAGAGAATTAAAGTAACATATATAAAGTAATCTGTTAAGTAATTTCTCTAAAGTAACATATATAAAGTAATCTGTTAAGTAACTTCTCTAAAGTAACATATATAAAGTAATGATAATCTTATTTTAAACTTAGAAAAGCAAATACTATTGTACTAATGCTGATATATGTTTCTCAGAAAGTTGTTGTAGTATAAATGCTGATATATGTTTCTCAAAAAGTTGTCATTATTTGAAAAATTCGTTACATTTGTCAGAAGAGACAGTCACTTAAATGTGGTGAAGTTAGTAATCCTTCTCCCTATTTTGACTTGACACTTTCTTTTATCTTCTTCTTCTTCATTTTCTTCTTCTTCTCCTCCCCTCCTCTCCATGTAATTTCAAATTTAATCATGTTCGTTATATGCATATCATATCTATCCGATGTAGATTGCCTATACTATTAGATGTAGACTGCCTGTACTATCTGATGTAGACTGCCCGTACTATCTGATGTAGGCTGCTTGTAGTTTCTGGTGTAGATTTCCCAGAATAGAAAGAACATTGTATGATAAAGAGCAGAGTGTCAGACAGGCCTCTTGATCCTCCTGCATTTTTTCCCTTGATTTTTTTTTCGGTGGTTTTCAGGTGGTGGAGTCTATCGAGAAACCTATTTTCACTCGGATATTTACTTTCCGGGTCGTGCAGCGAGCTACGGTGATCTACTTCTCGTCCGACACCCTACCTGACCTAAAGGGCAGAATGTCAGATGGGCCTGCGTGCCCAATTCTTAACCCTTTTGAAATAAAGATCAATCAAAGTTCAATCAAAGCATCATCAAGGTGACACATGTCAAGTCACCAGGTCGCAGTTATAGGAAAATTTGAAGAGATAACTATAAACTTTCCCGATTTATGAGCTTTTATCAAATAATGGACTCTTGGCAATGATTTAACTTTTCTATATGGCGTCATGTTATAAAAGAGAATGATTAAATCAATTCAGAAATCAACCAAACATAACTCAGCCTGCGTATTACAGGCAGTTCCCCGGATTACGAACGATTTCCGCTCCTACCTTTCGTAAATCGAATTTGTAAGTATAGTTGGGAACATCTAGTATACGGTTCGTATGTAACGTCAATTTCTTCATGTTTGTCTAAGTCAGTCAGTCAGTCATTTGCATTGCACTTGCAGAAATCTGTCTCCACAACAGCTCTCCTGTAGGCTTCTCTGTTGTAAGCAAGATGCCCTGCTGCTGATGCATCCATTTGCAGATTATCAACATTGTCTTGCAGCCATCTTTACCTTGGTCTTCCTCTCTTTCTTTTCCCCATTATGTACCCTGCCAAGACTATCTTCTCTAGATTATCATGACGTTTAATGTGTCCAAAATATTTAAGTTTTCTCTCTTTAATCCTCTTTACTAGCCAACCTTCTTCAATATTAATTTCTTGTAATATGGATATATTTGTTCTTTTTTTTGTGTCCATGATATTTGAAGAACTCTTCTGTAGCATGTACACTGAAAAGCATTTATGTGTTTCTCAGCTGTTTTGTTAAGTGTCCAGGTCTCGCAGGCATATATTGCGATGGGAAAGATGCATGCCGTTAAAAAATCTTATTTTTGTGGTTCTGTCTAAGTACACGCAGAAAAACTGTTACAAAAAACCGACGAACTGCTATAGACGCGCAATTTTTCTTTCCTGCTCCTCGCAAATAGCGCCTGCCTGGTTAAGAACTCAGCGCGTGTAACTCGAAAAATTTCGCCCGTAAATAGGGGGTTTGTGCGTAAGCTGAAAATTCGTAAGTCGGGGACTGCCTGTAGGTGAGAGCCAAAAACAGTTGGTTATTAAAATAAGTCGTAAATGGACAATAGAAACAGGGCCCAAAAAATCTCTAGCCCAGAGTTTCTTAACCTGAGACGTGCGGGGGGGGGGGGGGGAATAAGAATATTTTTGAGGGGGGGGGGAATTAGAATATATTTATATTATACTTTATCAGAACTTGGTTGACTATTATGCTGCGGCTGGAGGGGGGAGGGGGGACATCAGAATTTTTGAGGCGATGAGGTGGGGGCATGATCCAACAAATGGTTGGGAAACACTGGTCAGTACAGAAACACGGATCTTGAGAGCAGACTCAGGGGAGGGGGGGGGAGGGGAATGGGGCCAACTGGTGCTTTGCCTCAGGGCCCGGAACTTGCCCTTGAATGAGAGAGAGGGAGGGGGAGGGAGAGAGAGGGATGGGTAGAGGGAGAGAGAAGGAGAGGGAGAAAGAGGGAGGGTTAGAGGGAGAACGAGAGGGAGGGGTAGAGAGAGAGAGGGAGAGGTAGAGGGAGAGAGAAGGAGAGGGAGAAGAGGGAGGGTTAGAGGGAGAGCGAGAGGGAGGGGTAGAGAGAAAGAAGGAGAGGTAGAGGGAGAGGGAAAGAGAGAGGAAGAGGTAGAGGGAGAGCGAGAGGGAGGGGTAGAGAGAGAGGGAGAGGTAGAGGGAGAGAGAAGGAGAGGGAGAAAGAGGGAGGGTTAGAGGGAGAGCGAGAGGGAGGGGTAGAGAGAGAGAGGAGAGGTAGAGGGAGAGAGAGATGAGCAGTAGAATAAGTAAAGCTTTTCTTGTAAAGATCAAGTCTAGGTTTTGAAAGACTTGTGTTGTTCAAGCGTTGGCTGCACTTTGGGCTAAATTTAAACAGGTTCCATAGATAAGGCGGGGCATGCCGTGAAAGAATTTGATATACCAACTTGGCTTTGTTGAAGAGGAACCTGTTCTTAAGAGGCAGTATTTTGATACGTTTGTGATGATTAGTTGTTTGTGCTTGATCTTTGTCACTAATAAGTTTTACTGCTCGCTTTTGAAGTGAGTATAGCCTCCTTGTATTTGACAATGAGCAACCATCCCAGACTGTTGAGCAATAGTCTAAATGTGTTTGTATATGTGATATATAGTATGTCTTCCTTGTGTCTTGATCGATGAAAGTGCTTGATTTTGGCTAACTGGTATACTTTTTGTGCGATGAGTTTTGTTAGATATTGCACATGAAAGGGAGGGAGAGAGAGAGAGGGGGGGAAGAGAGAAGGGGGGAAAGAGTGAGAGAGAGAGAGGAGGGAAACTACAGGATGAGTGGTCAGTAGCTGTCCTTGTTTAAATCGGAAGGCGTGATGTCCTTAAATAGTAATTCAGGAGGTCAGTTTTAACTAAAACTTACGAGTCATGCTCTCTCTCTCTCTCCTTCTCCCTGTCTCTCTCTGTCCCTCTCTCTGTGTCTCTCTCTGTCTCTCTGTCTCTCTCTGTCTCTCTGTATCTCTCTCTGTCTCTCTCTGTATCTCTCTCTGTGTCTCTCTGTCTCTCTCTGTCTCTGTCTCTGTCTCTCTCTCTCTCTCTGTGTTTCTCTTTATTTTTGTTAGATACCCAGTTTTCAGTCACCACAGCTTTAACTAAAATGACTGAAGACTGGCTATCTAATATAAACGATGATAAATTGAATGATGCTGTCTTTCTTCATTTCAAGAAAGCCTTCGATCATGAGATTCTTGCAAAAAAGCTGGAAGGTTATAGATTACAACCTGACCTGACAAAATGTATTATATCCTTTCTCTCAGGTAGAAAACAAGTAGTTTGCTTTAGAAACAAAATATCTGGCTCTTCTGTGGTTGAAACTGGTATTCCTCAAGGCTCCATTCTTGGTCCTCATCTCTTTGCTATTAACGATTTAGCACTACATTTAAAGCACTTTTCATGTGACCTTTTTGGTGATGACTGTACTGTTTACAATAGTGACTATGACACCAATCAGTCCATGCTTATTAATACAATTCAGAAACTGCAAAATGCAACAAAAACTTCATTACAGCTTTCTGCTGGAACTACGGAAATAGAAAACATTCATGAACATAAAACTCTGTGGCTCATCATTGATCAACATTTAACTCGGAATTCTCACGTACATAACCTAACAAACTTGATTGCAAAGAAAGTTTACCAACTAGCCAAAGTTAAACACTTTATCGACCAGGACACAAGAAAAATATACTACATATCACACATACAAACACACTTAGATTACTGTTCCACAGTCTGAGATGTATGCTCAGTCTCAAATACAAAAAGGCTCCACTCACTTCACAAATGACCATTAAATCTGATTTGTTGCAAACACCCATTACAGACTGCAGATCAATACAAAGAGCTCAAAGTTCTACCCCTCAAATATAGAGTCATTTTTAACAAAGTTAAGTTTGTTCATAGAATCCTGTTGCACAATGCTCCGCCTTACTTGTGGTCACTGTTTACGTATAACACTAGACGTAGCCAGCGTTAAAAAACTGTCTTCTTCCCAAACCCAGGTTTGATCTGTACAAGAAGAGCCTTGCATACTCTGCAGTACAGCTCTGGAACACCCTCCCCTACCATTTAAAGTCCATTAGTAATACTTCATTCTCTAACTCTAACCTATTTCATTATTTACTTGCTTGTAATTATATGCGTCCATAGAATAACATGTAGTCTCTCAACCCATGACTCGCCAGCCATCGAGTTCTAAAAGAACATAGTTTTAAAAGTATCTCGTTACATCTTGTAAGAAATTATTTTAATGAATATTAAATCATATATGTTAGAAGATCTGTGCTGAAAATGTATTTTTGTTTATTTGTGTGCCTGCGTGAGTGATCGCGATATTTTGTTAAGTAAGTTACCTCTTCTCTTATACTGTGAATGTAACAGTTTAATTTTGCACTCTTTTGATATGTTTTTTTTCCTCATGTAATTTGTATACTTGTATTAAATCGAGTGTGTGGGAAGAATGAAAGATGGAGTGATGAAGGGCAGAATGTAAGACGGGCCTGCATGCTTAATTCTTTACTATTTAAAAATGAAGATCATAAATGTATTCTGTTTCTCTCTCTCTGTCACTCTCTCTGTATCTCTCACTCTCTCTGTCTCTCCTTGTGTCTTTGTCTCTCTCTTTCATTCTCTCTGTATCTCTCACTCTGTCTGTCTCCCCTTGTGTCTTTGTCTCTCTCTGTGTCACTCTCTCTGTATCTCTCTGTCTCTCCTTGTGTCTTTGTCTCTCTCTGTGTCACTCTCTCTGTATCTCTCACACTCTCTGTCTCTCCTTAAAGTAAGAGAACAAATATTGTAGGATTAAACCTCGAAAAAATCGTAGACAAAGCACTTTAGTGAGACGTGAGAGAAAGAAAAATCACAAGAGAATTACCTGGGATTCGAACACGGACTCCGGTAGGACGAGCAGCCGTCTAGCCACGAGAGAACAGCGTACTATCGACCTTGTGTCTTTGTCTCTCTCTGTGTCACTCTCTCTGTATCTCTCACACTCTCTGTCTCTCCTTGTGTCTTTGTCTCTCTCTGTGTCACTCTCTCTGTATCTCTCACTCTGTCTGTCTCTCCTTGTGTCTTTGTCTCTCTCTGTATCTCTCACTCTCTCTGTCTCCCCTTGTGTCTTTGTCTCTCTTTCTGTCATTCTCTCTGTATCTCTCATTCTCTCTGTCTCTCCTTGTGTCTTTGTCTCTCTCTGTATCTCTCATTCTCTCTGTCTCTCCTTGTGTCTTTGTCTCTCTCTGTCACTCTCTCCGTCTCACTCTGTCTTTGTCTCTCTCCGTTTCTCTCGGTCTCACTCTGTCTCTCTGTGTCTCTGTCTCTCTGTATGTCTGTCTCTCTCTCTGCTTCTGTCTTTGTCTCTCTGCTTTTCTCTGTGTCTCCGTCTCTCTTTGTCCCTCTCTCCCTCCTTCCCTCTCTCCCTCCTTCCCTCCCTCCCTCTCTCTCTCTCACACATATTCCAAGCCTCTAAACCCACCTCAGATACAATCTATTTCCCAACTTTCCCTTCCAAAAGTTTGCTCCAAAGTCTCACAAATCTTGCTCCACATTGTCTCTCCATCTTTGTTTTAGTCTTTTGCTTGATCATGTCCCTCCCACCTCTTGCATATATGCGAGTTTATTCGTATGTAAAAACTCAGGTTATTGGAAATAAACATCAGAATTTCTATTCATATTTACATAAAATGAATGAAGATCTTTATACTCAGCCAAAGAACTCCGTATCACATTTGCTTATCAACGTTCTGAAGAAAATTAACCCTCTGATTCCAGCGGCTTGTAGTCTGGGAGATAACGATATAATGGAAATAACTAAATAAGTTCGCGTGGGAGACTCCAAAGATAGCCTTCAAGTTTCTCAGAAGTGTCACGTACAGAAGCCCATAGATGGCTCTAGTGGTAGTCAGTAGAAACCTCTAAGCGGGAAAGTGGCTAATGGGATGGAGAATAGACTTTGTTGTTGTTGTTGTTGTTGTTGTTGTTGTTGTTGTTACTGTTTAAAGGGGAAAAGATGTTCAGTGTTACCCATATTTGTTGTGTCCGTCAGCGTGTTAGTCAGTCAGATTGTGAATACAGAAAGACTTAAGAAGGCTTGTATACGAGAAGATTGAAGATTATGTATATATAACGCGGAATTGTTTGGGGGGAAAAAAACAAGTACTTTCGTTCATTGATTGTTATTGCTGTTTCAGTTATTCTTTCCTCGATACACTTTAGCTAATGGGTCTTTTTTCTATTTGTTCTGCTTTATTGTCAAGACAATATTGTCATGTTATTTAATCACAGGCCTTGATAATCATCCTGCCATAGTGAAGCCATGAGCTAGATTTGGTATTACGTAACGTATTCCAAGCAGTTAACAGTTAAATGAATCAAGTTAAATGATTTTGTTAAAGGTGTTTATCCTTATAAAGGTGTTTATTCTTATAAAGGTGTTTATTCTTATAAAGGTGTTTATTCTTATAAAGGTGTTTTTTCCTCATTCTTCCATCCTGAGGCCGTAACAGCAGAAATCGCTAAACACCAGATAAATCTCTCTCTCTCTCTCTCACTCTCTCTCTCTCTCTCTCTCTCATTATGTGTGCGTTATTTTAATCTTAATGATGTTTATTATGTGTGTACATACATGTATTATCTGATGTAGATTGTATGGAACAGAAAAGAAAACTGTATGATAAAGGGTAGAAGGTTAGACAGACCCAAGAGTACAGTTCTTCAGTCTTTGCAAATAACGTTCAATCCATCCATCCATCCATCCATCCATCCATCCATCCATCCATCCATCCATCCATCCATTCATCCATCCACCCATCCATCCATTCATCCATCCATTCATCCAGTCATCCATCCATCCATCCATCCATCCATCCATCCATCCATTCATCCATCCACCCATCCATCCATTCATCCATCCATCCATCCAGTCATCCATCCATCCATCCATCCATCCATCCACCCATCCATTAATCCACCCTCCCTCCCTCCATCCATCCATCCATCCATTAATCCATTCATCCATCCATTCATCCATCCATCCATCCATTCATCCTTCCATCATCCATCCATTTATCCATCCATCCATCCACCCACTCATCCACCCGTTCGTCCGTCCGTCCGTCTGTCTGTCTGTCTGTCTGTCTGTCTGTCTGTCTATCTCACACACATACATTCATACATATACAAATGCTTAGAGCGGCCTGCTCGGCCAGTTCTACAAATTTTGCATATAAAACTCTCTCTCTCTCTCTGGTATATGGCGACTGGAAAGATAAATCCCTATAAAGACAGCTAGGCGTCTTTGACAGACACTATTTTGCCTAGACTGTCACGCAGCGCAATGATTAATGAGTGGTTCAATGATTGCTTCAAGGCAGACATCCAATCCTGTTGTGTTTGCATTGGCGATACGAGCAAAAACAAACTTGGGATTCTTTTACACTGATATCTAAAGAGTTAACTGATCTTCTAACACAAGAAACAGTCTATATATCGTAAAATATATGCAAAGAAGGTCTGACATGAGCGTCAGAGATATTCTGACCTTGTCAGGTAAAAAATATACACAGAGAAGAGTTGAGCTCGCGAACGGCATGTTGTCTGCCAGCAATGAATATTCATAACCACACTTAATTCTCTATTTAGCGGGGGAAATGCTGCAGGAACTTCTTATGCAAAACGCTCATTTAAACTGGGCCAAATTACGCTAAACTACACAACACATGACCAAAACAAAAATGTAAGCAGTTTCTTATTAATTTATTACTATTATTTATATTATTATTAGTAATAGTACAACAAGTAACCAATCAAAATGATGGGAAAAGAAATGAAATTTTCATTTTTTTTCTCCCGACCCGATTATGTACTTTTCCTAATTACATTTCGCGATCCTTTGGGAATACTGTATAATCGTTGATATCAGAGTTTGCCTTTTAGCAAGAACAAATTGGTCAACAGAGCTATTCTTATTGCTGAAAGTCCTGTGGCACTTACTGAACTGTGCTCGCTGTAAGGGAAAGGACCTTTCGTGAACATTTTCATGTCAAAGTTCCGAGAAGACAAAGGATCTGACTAGACGTGGGTGCTACAGCCCGCCAGTGGAAGTTGCAGGTTAAGACCAGAGAAACACAAAATCGGCCTGTATAACGTGTCTGTGGAAGTTGCAGGTTAAGACCAGAGAAACACAAAATCGGCCTGTATAACGTGTCTGTGGAAGTTGCAGGTTAGACCAGAGAAACACAAAATCGGCCTGTATAACGTGTCTGTGGAAGTTGCAGGTTAAGACCAGAGAAACACAAAATCGGCCTGTATAACGCATCTGTGGAAGCTGCAGGTAAAACATAGAAACACTCGGCCTGTATAACGCATCTGTGGAAGCTGCAGGTAAACCAGAGCAACATACACTCTGAGGTAACTACAATCTGTACGTAAGTCAGACTTCCATAACTCGGAAACTGTCTATATACAGTATATTCAACGTAATGAAAGAATATGCAGAATCAGTATTAAAAAAATAAATAAATAAAACATGATAAATTATATCGGAGAGTGGGACACAACAGTGGCAGTTAAAATGTTTCAGTTGATGTTAAAAAGAAACAAAAAAAAACAGACATAATAAGGTTTTCCAATGGCTCTATAGATTTTTAAGGGTGCAATATATCCCTGTGAGACCTGGACACTTAACAAAACATCTGAGAAACACATAAATGCTTCTCAGTGTACATGCTACAGAAGAGTTCTTCAAATATCATGGACACAAAAAGGAACAAATGTATCCATACTTATCTTATCTTATATCCTTCCCGTGCCGTTAGACGTCACATAGGGCTCGCAAAGTAGTTAGCCAATTTTTCCTGTCTTCGGCGAGTCTTTCAACCTCAACAAAGGATTTTATGCCTGTTAACTTGGCCTCTCTTAATAATGTTCTCTTCAGAGTTTCACGCGGTCTGCCCCTTTTTCTTCGGCCTGTTGTGTTCTACTTGATAGCTTGTTTTGGGATTCTCTGCTCATTTCTTCTCATCAAGTGGCCAACATATGTCCATCTCCTTTTCCTGATCACCCGTGAGACTGGTTGTTGTTCAGTCATCTGTCTTATCTCTGCATTGTTCTTGAATTCATTCCACTTGATGCCGAGTATTTTCCTTAGGCATTTGTTTTCAAAAGAGTCTAATTTCTTTTCTATTTCTTTAGTTGTTTTCCAGCTTTCGCATGCATAAATGTGGGTGGATATTACATTTGAATTGAATAGTCTTAACTTGGTTTTTGTGCTTATAACTTTTGAATTCCATATGTTCTCAAGATTCTTGAAGATTGATGCTGCTTTCATGTCTCTTATCCATACTACAAGAACTTAATACTGAAGAAGGATGGCTAGTAAAGAAGGTTAAACAGAGAAAACTTAAATATTTTGGACACATTAAACGTCATGGTAATTTAGAGAAGACTGTCTTGGAAGGGTACATAATGGGAAAAAGAAAGAGAGGAAGATCAAGGCGAAGATAGCTGCAAGACATCGTTGATGATCTGCAAATGGATGCATCAGCAGCAGTCCATCTTGCTTACAACCGAGAGGCCTATAGGAGAGCTGTTAGAGAGGCAAATTTCCGCAACTGACTGACTGACTTACTGACTGACTGACTTACTGACTGACTGACTGTGTGTGCCGTCTCCGTTTATTCGAATGTTTGCCAATGTCTCACAGTTTCTGAGTTGACGTTTCATGTGCTGTCTGAAATGTTAGCTGTCTGACAGGGCTTAGCTCTGAGAATAGCTGTAGACCCCAACTGGCGTCAAAATATCACATAAAAAACGAAGGATTGTTTGCGAGAGCTAGATTAAAGCCCTGGCAAGCAGATTATGGTGCCCCACGGTTAGATTACTTTACAGATTTACAGCCTGCTCCGCGTCGCTCCATTCAAGCAAGATAAACTGGAATTAGGCTCGGGAAAGATTAAACTAGATAACAAGCCAGTATGTGGATACGTTAACTGGACTCGTGGAGATGGAAGTCATTGTTTGGAGATCCGTGGAGGCGGGAAGTCCTTGTATTCTGAGACACCTATTTGCACATCTATGTCCTGAAATTTATTATTAGGATAATGCGTTGGATGATAGTTTTATACCTGAAATTTACCTTTTAGATCCGATGACTGTGGATGAGAGAGATATGAGGAGGAATGATGGCTGCGGCAGAACTGACGTTTTGTGCTCGTCTTTCTTATAGGGAGAAGACCACAAAAGATAAGTGTTTGCTGTTTTATCTGATTTTAGTGTTCTTATCTGTTGTGTTGTTTTGCATGTGATCTTTGAAAAAAAGGCTTTCGCTAAAACATTGGATTGTTCAATGTTCTTCATTTATATATATATATATATATATATATATATATATATATTTGGTAGACCAAAAGAGACGTGGAGAAGAACAACAGAGAGGATGTTGAGCAACAGAGGGCTCACCTGGGCAAGAGAAGAGAGGAAAAAAAGGGAAAGGACAAGCGTTTGTGGAAAACCCTTGCGGAACCCCCCATGTGGTTTGGGCACTTAAGGTTCAGATCTCCTCTCTCTCTCTCTCTCTCTCTCTCTCTCTCTCTCTCTCATCTGAACCTTAAGTGCCCAGGGCACATGGGGCTTCCGCAAGGGTTTTCCACAAATGCCTGTCCTTTCCTTTTTTTTCTTCGTTCTTGCCCAGGTGAGCCCTCTATTGCTCAACATTTCTCTCTTGTTTTTCTCCATGTCTCTTTTGGTCTGCCCTTACTTCTGTTCCCCTGTGGTGTCCATCTTGGTGATATTTTTGGTAGTGAGTTGTCAGTCATTCAGAGCACATGTCACATTTATATAAGCTCAATTTTCTGTCTACCATTCTTGTTTGTTTGTTTGTTTGTTTTTTGTAAAACTGGCCGAATCAAGACTGCCCCGAGGAGACGATCGAATCAAGACTGCCCTGAGGAGATGGTCGAATCAAGACTGCCCCGAGGAGACGGTCGAATCAAAACTGCCCCGAGGAGACGATCGAATCAAGACTGCCCCGAGGAGACGATCGAATCAAGACTGCCCCGAGGAGATGATCGAATCAAGACTGCCCCGAGGAGACGATCGAATCAAGACTGCCCTGAGGAGATGATCGAATCAAGACTGCCCCGAGGAGACGATCGAATCAAGACTGCCCCGAGGAGACGATCGAATCAAGACTGCCCCGAGGAGATGATCGAATCAAGACTGCCCCGAGGAGACGATCGAATCAAGACTGCCCTGAGGAGATGATCGAATCAAGACTGCCCCGAGGAGACGGTCGAATCAAGACTGCCCAGAGGAGATGGTCGACTCAAGACTGCCCCGAGGAGAGGATCGAATCAAGACTGCCCCGAGGAGATGGTCGAATCAAGATTGCCCGGAGGAGATGGTCGAATCAAGACTGCCCCGAGGAGATGGTCGACTCAAGACTGCCCCGAGGAGATGATCGAATCAAGACTGCCCCGATGAGGTAGCCAAGACTGCCCCGGTCGAAGAATTAAAAGACGCGCCTTAGAGGACTATTCTTTCTACTATTATTAGTCTTGTCGCTTGTTTGAAAATTGTTTAAAATAAATGGTGCACATAACTTGCTTGTACTTGTACTACCGCCATGTAACTGCATACTGTTGGTATTTGCAGCCGATGCTGTAGAGATGTTGAGGTACAGCATCGTATCGACGTAGGAGCCGGTTATGGCGGCTATTACTTCAGTCCCGGACTAGAGCTAAAACCCAGGGGGGGGGGGCGTGCAATGCTTCTTTAGCAGACTCCACCACCGTTGCGATTATGACGATCCTGGCACTGTTAGTCAAGCTAGGCCTGTTACTGGGGGTACCAAAAGAGAGGTGGGATAGGGTCTTGGTCAGTTATGTTTCGCTAACCCTGACGCTAGCATATCAGCTATGGGTCGCTGACTGCCTAAACGGAGAGCGCCTTCACTCCCATGATGTAAATAAAGATAATTTTAAAAATAAATGGTGTGCATAAAGATAAGTGTCAAAAAATAAGTGATCTACATGAAAGATAATTGCTAAAAATAAGTGATCTACATGAAAGATAATTGCTAAAAATAAGTGATCTACATGAAAGATAATTGCTAAAAATAAGTGATCTACATGAAAGATAATTGCTAAAAATAAGTGATCTACATGAAAGATAGCTGTTAAAAACAAGTGATCTACATGAAAGATAATTGCTAAAAATAAGTGATCTACATGAAAGATAATTGTTAAAAATAAGTGATCTACATAAAAGATAATTGTTAAAAACAGGTGATCTACATAAAAGATAGTTGTTAAAAATAAATGATCTACATGAAAGATAATTGCTAAAAATAAGTGATCTACATAAAAGATAATTGTTAAAAATAAGTGATCTACGTAAAAGATAATTGTTAAAAATAAATAATCTACATAAAGGATAACTAAAGCATGTACTTTCTGCACTTGCAGGAGTAAATTTGCCTGACTGGCTTCAGCAGGAGACAGCCATCTTTAGGCCGCTGCCTTTTTAGGAGAGGGGGAAGAACATGGAACATGCTGAAAAAATGTTCTACTGGTTATCATTGTTTTACGGACAGTATATGGACGTCGTAACCAGATCGAATGTTCTGCTATCGTAAAAATTGAGCTTGGCTGCGGAAATTCTCTAGGACATGTTTCTGTGAGGCTGCCGTATCTGCTCATTTCATTCACAACATTGGGACGTTGCTACCCTTGGTATTAACAATGACTGTAAATCTTTTGTAAGTCCAGTTTCCACAGAATGTTCGGAACTAGCTTAAGTCAGTCCGCAGAGAGGAGTAGGAACTTGTGTGTTCGATTATTTGGTTCTTTCGGATATAACCACACGGTAGGAGAATATCTTATATCTTATATCCTTCCCGTGCCGTTAAACGTCACATAGGGCTTGCAAAGTAGTTCGCCAGTGTTTCCTGTCTTCGGCGAGTCTTTCAACCTCATCAAAGGATTTTATGCCTGTTAATTTGGCCTCTCTTAACAATGTCCTCTTCAGAGTTTCACGCGTTCTGCCTCTTTTTCTTTGGCCTGTTGTGTTCTACTTGATAGCTTGTTTTGGAATTCTTTGATCATTTCTTCTCATCAAGTGACCAACATATATGTCCATCTCCTTTTCCTGATCACCCATGAGACTGGTTGTTGTTCAGTCATCTATCTTATCTCTGCATTGTTCTTGAATTCGTTCAACTTGATGCCGAGTATTTTCCTTAGGCATTTGTTTTCAAAAGAGTCTAATTTCTTTTCTATTTCTTTAGTTGTTTTCCAGCTTTCGCATGCATACATAAGGGTGGATATTACATTTGAATTGAACAGTCTTAACTTGGTTTTTGTGCTTATAACTTTTGAATGCCATATGTTCTCAAGATTCTTGAAGATTGATGCTGCTTTTGCAATTCTGATCCTAACTTCCTTTCTAGTGTCACCATCCTGGTCTATGTAGCTGCCAATGTATGCGAATTGATTGACTTCTTCAATATCTGTCCCTTCTATGTGTATTTTTTCCAGTTTGATTAAGGGACATTTTCATTATTTTTGTTTTGTCCTTGTTTATTTCAAGTCCTATTTTGCTAGCCACTGAAGACAGGCTATCTGTTTTTTCTTGCATGGAATTCACATTATTACTGATAAGAGCTGTGTCATCAGCAAAATCAAGATCTTCTAGTTGGGTCACATGCACCCAGTCAATACCTGTGTTACCTGTGCAGCATTTTGTCATTATGAAGTCTATTGCAGTCCCAAAAAGTAAAGGAGACAGTATACATCCTTGTTTCATACCTGTTTCAATCTGGAACATTTCACTCATCCCTTCTTCAGGAGAATATCTCTCTCTGAACCTTAAGTGCCCAGGGCACATGGGGCTTCCGCAAGGGTTTTCCACAAATGCCTGTCCTTCGCCTTTTTTTCTGCTCTTGCCCAGGTGAGCCCTCTATTGCTCAACATCCTTTCTGTTGTTCTTCTCCATGTCTCTTTTGGTCTACCCTTACTTCAGGAGAATATAGTAAATGGTAAAAGTGATACCCGATACTTCCATTTCTCATGGCGCGGTCTAGAAATCCAGTCGTTCTTTGTGTTTGTAAAAGATGAACCAATGTGTAGCCGGTAATAGATTGTACTTAATCTCCTCTCTCCAGCGACGATGATTGACACATGGTCGGGCACAAATAGGCTTCGTTATCCGGAGATATATCACTCTCGATCGCATAGATAACGAGGCAACTGCTAACTAAACAGAAGACATATTCCTGGATGGATCACATATCGTTAATTAGATCGCGCGTCGCTGAGCAGATCTCAAATCACGAATTACTTCTTGAATCACGGAGTAAATCACACGAAAGTACACTAGATTTCACATACTAGGAGGGCGACTCTTACGACTCTAATAGGCCGAATAACCACAAATCAAGGAATGTGACGGCTGAAAAATATGTGACGGGACTTTTTGACGCTATTTTGAGTCTTTTCATATTTTTTTTTTTTTGTCAGTGGTCACCATCCTAAATTTGCGGTTACTTTCTGACCCCGTATGTGTAGATCGCGAGCCAAGTAATAGGTCAGGATTCACGAGATTGTTCACATTTCATAAGATAGATCACATGGGGGGGGGGGTTGTGAAGACGCTGTCCGATGAAGCAATGGGCGACCCATAGCTGATATGCTAGCGTCAAGTTTAGCGACCCATAGCTGATATGATAACATCAAGTTCAGTGACCCATAGCTGATATGATAGCATCACGTTTAGCGACCCATATCTGATATGATAGCATCAAGTTTAGCGAACCATAGCTGATATGCTAGCATCAGGTTTAGCGACCCATTGCTGGTAGGCTAGCGTCAAGTTTAGCAACCCATAGCTGATATGTTAGCGTCACGTTTAGCGACCTATAGCTGATATGCTAGCGTCATATTTAGCGACCCATTGCTGGTATGCTAGTGTCAGTGTTAGCGACCCATAGCTGATATGCTAGCGTCAGGGTTAGCCACCCATAGCCGATATGGAACGATAGTTTAATGTGTCCAAAATATTTACGTTTTCCCTCTTTAATCCTCTTTACTAGCCAGCCTTCTTCAATATTAAGTTCTTGTAGTATGCATATATTTGTTCTTTTTTGTGTGCACGATATTTGAAGAACTCTTCTGTAGCATTTACATTCAAAGACATTTATGTGTTTCTCAGCTGTTTTGTTAAGTGTCCAGGTCTCACAGGCATATGTTGTGATGGGAAAGATGCATGCCCTTAAAAATCTTATTTTAGTAGTTCTGTCTGTTCCTCTTTACAGATTCTTTAGTTGTTTTACTTTCTGAAGAGCGATAGATGTCCTCCTTTCAATTTCCCTCATTGTATCTCCATTATTAGTTAGCAGTGATCCAAGATATTCAAAACTCTCTACTTCTTCCATTTTTTCCTCATTGATACATATATCAGCTGCCTTGTTTGTTTTGTCAGTTGTCATCAATTTAGTTTTCATCGCATTAAGATAGAGGTTTTGCTCTTCGTTATTCTTACGGACTGACATAATTAGTTTTTCCATTCCTTTTTGTGTTGTGGACAGTAATACTGTGTCATCAGCATATCTAATCTCTGTTATTTCATAACCTCCAATTGTTGTGGCATCGTAATATTCTTTATCTACATCTTCTTTAACATTCCTCGTTATATTTTCAATATACAAGTTAAATAAGTAAGGTGACAATATGCACCCCTGACGGATTCCTTTTTTTATGTCAAACCAAGTTGATTCACTGTTTATTCTTACTGCTGCTTGTTGGTCTAGATACAGCAGTGATGTTAATTGTATCATATCTGTTGGAAATCCCATTTTTTTCATTATTTCCCAGCGTTTCTGGTGCTGTACACAATCAAATGCCTTTGAGTAGTCTATAAAGGATAAATATAGATTCACATTAAACTCTCTGCATTTTTCTATTATTAATCTTATATTGAATATTTGATCTCTTGGTCCTCTTCCTTGCCTGAACCAGTTTGGATTATATTGACTTCTTCTTCTATTTTCTTAAGAAGTTTACCCATTATGATTTCGTTGTTTTATCGGTTCTAGTGTGCCTGCTGTAATCTATCCATTCTTTTGTGTTTTCTTTACTGGAACCATTTCTTTATCTGTTGTTATTAAGATATCTCTGGCCTGTGTAGCCAGATCATCTGGTGTCATCTCCGCCTGCACATCGATCAGGATTTCGAAAAGGTTCTTCACTTCTATACCATATTGTTCTGGTATTTTTGGAATGGTCTTGATCTTGCAACTGTCTTTTTTATCTTTATCTTCATGTCTGCTATTAATAACTCATGGTCCATGTCACAGTCAGCACCTGGTAAAGTTTTTGCTGATGTTATGCTTGACCTCCACCTTCTTTGCACTAAAATGTAATCTATTTGATTCCTGGTTTTCCCATCAGGTGATGTCCTTGTGTAAAGTCTTCTTGGATGTTGTTTAAAAAAGTGTGTTAGCAATCATAAGCTGATTTTCCATGCAAAAAAAAAAAAAACCATTAGATTGTCACCTGCCTCATTTCTATGTCCTATGTTAAATTTCTCTACAACATGTCCTTCATCTTCTGCTCTTTCTGTACCAATCTTTGCATTAAAATCCCCCATTATTAATACAATATCATTTTCCGTACCTGGTCTATCGTTGTTTGCAGTGTGTTATAAAAGTCTTCTACTTCCTCTTCTTCTGCTGCTGATGTAGGTGCATATATCTGGATGATTGTCACATTTCTAGGAGTGCCCTTAAGTCTGATAGTGAGGATTCTATCACTTACTGGATTGTAACCTAGTAATGCTTTTGATGTTGATTTGTTCAAGTAAAAAAGCCACTCCATTCTTTCCTCCTACTTCTCCACCAGAGTATATAAAGATATTATCATTCTCGCTCTTAAAGTGTCGTTCTCAGTTACATATTAAAACTCCTCAGATGTAATCAGAAGACAAGAGTAAAGAAAAAGGTAGTACAGTTTACCATTTGGGATGGCGGCTTTTACACAATTGCGAAGTACTTTAATTATTGCCGTGTATATTAACTATCAGACAGATGCACGCCACTTCTAATAGTGTGGTGCAGTACGGCTAGAGCAGCACAAGACAAGACAAGGACACATATTGTCAAGCAGATCTTAAGTTGTTGTTGCTGTTGTTGTTGTTGTGACTCCCTAAAGCTGCGAGCTGGATGTTGTTTGCAGCAGATGCGGTGAAGATGGTGGGTTACAGCATCGTGTGGGATGGGGAACTGGTTATCTGCAAACTCGGAGTTTAACCGGCTGAACCACGTTGTGGGGGTGGGGTTGGGGGTGGAAATAGGGCCCAGTTAGAGATAAGAGAAATAACGACTGCGGTAAAACTGGTTCTAGTAATGAAGGTCGCTTGAGGTGTATGGTCCAGTTTTACAAAAAAGATAGAAAGAGTGAGGAAAGTGGACAGAAACAAGAATGGTAGAATGTAAGATGAACACATATAAATGAAAAACACACAGCAATCCAATATTTCAGCAAAAGCCTATTTCAAGGATCAAATTCAAAACAATACAAAAGATAAAAACACGAAAAATAGATTTAAAAAAAATAAAATACTTAGCACAAAATGCCCGTCTCTCTTACAAGGAGGATATGAAAAAGTTTATGGTTTCTTTTAATTTTTAAGTGTTTTTTTTAATATGTTGTGTTGTTTTTGTACGTGATCACTGAAAAGGCTTTAGGCGAAATATTGGGTTGTTGTAAGTCTTTCTTTTATATGTGTTCATCTTACATTCTATCATTCTAATTTCTCCTCACTCCCCCCCCCCAACCTCTCT
Organism: Achatina immaculata; assembly: GCA_009760885.1. Lineage (NCBI taxonomy): Eukaryota > Metazoa > Mollusca > Gastropoda > Stylommatophora > Achatinidae > Lissachatina > Lissachatina immaculata. Next base: position 20,644,242 of record CM019712.1, read on the forward strand.
CTCTCTCTCTCTCTCTCTCTCTCTCTCTCTCTCTCTGTAAAGCTGAACCATACATTTCTGTCAACCTACCCCGTTGCCCAGGATAAACATGTTTAATCGAAGCACCAAGACAGAGTTTGAAACAGTGTCTTCGTCGGCTATGGTTCATCGGCCCTGACAACTGAGCCATCTGCACACTCCCACCTGGTCATTCATACATCAGCAGGAAGATCCAGTTGTGTGCCCAGATTGTCACAGCACCGTCTTTGCAAACAGCGCACGCTGGAAGTCTCGATGTCAGCAGAGAACAGGAACAAAGTTACTTACCCGAAGCCAAACAACCGGCAATGACCACGGCCAAAAGAAGCAAAGACAACACCACGGACTTCATTGTCGACTCCGAGATCTGTGTAACAAATAATAAACAAATTAGGTTAAGCCGGCTTTTAAAAACAAAAATCTTCATCTTTTCGCAATAATCTTCTTCTTATATAATCTTATATACTCTTCTTCTTACATAATCTTATATTAATCTTCTTCTTCAATAATCCTACTTCTGTAAATTCCGCTCTGGAAACGGAAAACCGGAAAGGGCCCTAGCTCTGTTGCTGTTCTTGGGGAGGCTCCCTCATTACACTCATGACATCCCCCAGTGTGCTCAGCCTTAACATCAGGACCTCCCTTTCAGTGTTTTTAGAGAAATAATCCCAATGCCATGTTGATCGAGTGTTGTATGTGACTGTGATACAAATCCGCCCCACTTGCTTGAAGCTCGTATGGTTTATTTTTACCTGAAAATATATTGCAGTCTTAATGCACTGACACCTGGGGTTGGTTTAAAGGTTTTCTTACCAGTAAGACATACTGGGGATAAGATGTTAGGCCCGGATTTCCAAGTCCACCGGCACATGAAAGTGTGATGTGGTCAGTATCACGCCTGGCTGCGTTTACCTTCCCAGATATACACCTTTTTTAGAGGCCGGGTGGACTCTGGACCCTTTTTGGTGCGTACCAGAAAAACAAAAACAAAAAAACTCCCAACTGCTGGGACTTAAACCCGATGCCACCTGATTAATAGACCGAGCGCCTAACCTCTCAGCTAACCAGGCCGTAAAGGCCCTGTGTTTATGCTCTTTTAAAGGTCATTACTTCGATTCTCTGAGATCTGTGAACTGGACGGAGGTTTAGTTTGTAGCAGAATATGCCCTTGGTACTGGCATAAGGGGAAATAACAAGTGTAATTCCGTAAGACTGAGAGATTACTAATATTTCGAGAACTTTCACGGGGCCTGTTTGTTATCAAGACTGACTTCTTAGAGTGAACTAGTAGAGTATGGAAAGTTAAGGGGGAAGATAGGAAGAGGTTCTTGGACCCTAACAGCGTTCGTGGCGATTGGCACGGGTTGGAAACAAAGGATGAAGGGAAATCTCGTGATCTCACAGTGGAGCCGGGAAATATAAGAGCGCAATGGACTCTGATGGAGGTAGGGGTGGTGGGGGGGGGGGGGTGGGGGGTGGGGGCCGGCTCAGACAGAAAACTCAGAGAGACAGACAGACAGAGAGATGGCTCAGCATAGGAGAGAGATTATTAGTAGCTGTGTTAAGAGTTTTTTCTAGGCGCGATAGTAGAATCACGTGTTGACGTAGTTGTTTGTAGGAGAGTAACGATTTCTCCAGTCATGTAAAGCATTGCTGTATGCCCCATTGGGCATAGTTTTGTGGAGGAGGGTTGGATCATGGTACGTACAAGTTTTTTGTTGGAGTTTTGTGATTGAGGAGAGGTTCTCATACTGGCTGGTGTAGGATCGTAGGATGGAAGGTGGTATAGTGTTTCTGGGACAGTGATTTAAGTGTTTCTGGGACAGTGTGGTGACCCGAGCTGAAGCCTGTAAGTCTGTCTTGAGCCATATTCTGTTCCTATGGCGGGGTAACTCCCTTACCTGGATACGTGGCATCACGGGTTTTTTTTTTTAATGTCAGACGTTCTTGGTTCCTCATCTCGTTATCCACATTAATTCTCATATTAAAGTTCTCATCTGCCTGTCATAAAGTTTGGCTCTGTTGGCTTTTCCCTTAACGTTAAGCGTTAAGTCTGGTGTGGATGTCAGACTCAGTCTTTGTTATATTGTTGCCCTAGTGTCGGATATCAGACTCAGTCTTTGTTATATTGTTGCCCTAGTGTTGGATGTCAGATCCAGTCTTTGTTATATTGTTGCCCTAGTGTTGTATGTCAGACTCAGCCTTTGTTATATTGTTGCCCTAGTGTTGGATGTCAGACCCAGTCTTTGTTGTATTATTGCCCTAGTGTTGGATGTCAGACTCAGTCTTTGTTATATTGTTGCCCTAGTGTTGGATGTCAGACCCAGTCTTTGTTATATTGTTGCCCTAGTGTTGGATGTCAGACTCAGCCTTTGTTATATTGTTGCCCTAGTGTTGGATGTCAGACCCAGTCTTTGTTATATTGTTGCCCTAGTGTTGGATGTCAGATCCAGTCTTTGTTATATTGTTGCCCTAGTGTTTTATGTCGGACCCAGTCTTTGTTATATTGTTGCCCTAGTGTCGCATGCCAGACTCAGTCTGTCTTATATTGTTGTCTGATGCCTGGGTTGTGGTTGTTCCTTATGTATAATTAGGAAGGCTTGGGTCAAGATAATACAACAGATCAGTCTGAATTCAGCTAAGAAATAACACTAGGCAACTTCCTTGGCTGAAGCATTAATTCTACCTTCAAGCACTGCCTACCTCAGGCATACAGTCAAAATTCTAGCTTAAATTGAGTTAACGACAGTTTCGGCTCTGCTTATAACGTAAGGAATACATACAGCTTTCTGTTCCATGAATCCAGACAGGAGAAACTGTGAGTAATCATCTCTTAAAAAATAGACTTGATCAAATCAAAGCTCAATATTCAAGATAGGGATTACCGTAAGAAACAGACGAACACAAGCTGGTGCAGCCGTATTAGGAACATTATAGGGTAAATTTTAGAGTTGTCAACTCCGATTCTGTCACTGGAGCCCGGATGCAAATAGATAAGAGGCGGAATACATCAGAAAACGTCCGAGCTATACAGGAGAAAACAGCCTGTGGTGATCGAGTTGTCTGTCGGAACGTACCATTTTCCTGGCTGTAAAATGTGTACATGTATCCACGCCACAACTGTCGGGCGTTCGTGAAAATCTTGGAAGAAAAAATGTATCATTTCCTGTGGTTCATTGTCTGGAACATTCTAAACAGGGGTTGAGTTATTTGGCAAGGAGGTTTCAGGAAGCAGGAAGTAGTTTGGAGAAAGAATTGATTTTTATCCTTCTGTGCAAGTCGACGTGACTCACTGTTTATATCGGCTTCATGACTGTAATCTGCAGGATTTGCAGATTATTGAAAATGAAAATTCTCGCCCAGAATGTAATACATGTAGAAAACGAACTAGGCAGTTGGATTGTTTCTATATATGAAACAAAGAAAGCACATAGTTCTCAAAGGGGCTTAACTCTCTCTCTCCTCTAGCTTAGTTCCCATGCTCTGTCAGAATACAGTTTAATGAAAAGGTTTCGTACAAGGAAACCTCAAGGAAGCTACACTATGATTTAAAAATATGAGCCGGGGTAAGACATGTGCCACTTAAAAAAATATATTTACCCTTTGTCTAAACATCAGTGAAATATGTAACAATGAGGAAATGTATTTACCCTTTGTCTAAACATCAGTGAAATATGTAACAATGAGGAGATGTATTTACCCTTTGTCTAAACATCAGTGAAATATGTAACAATGAGGAAATGTATTTACCCTTTGTCTAAACATCAGTGAAATATGTAACAATGAGGAAATGTATTTACCCTTTGTCTAAACATCAGTGAAATATGTAACAATGAGGAAATGTATTTACCCTTTGTCTAAACATCAGTGAAATATGTAACAATGAGGAGATGTATTTACCCTTTGTCTAAACATCAGTGAAATATGTAACAATGAGGAAATGTATTTACCCTTTGTCTAAACATCAGTGAAATATGTAACAATGAGGAAATGTATTTACCCTTTGTCTAAACATCAGTGAAATATGTAACAATGAGGAAATGTATTTACCCTTTGTCTAAACATCAGTGAAATATGTAACAATGAGGAAATGTATTTACCCTTTGTCTAAACATCAGTGAAATATGTAACAATGAGGAAATGTATTTACCCTTTGTCTAAACATCAGTGAAATATGTATCAATGAGGAAAAATTGGAAGAGGTGGAGAGTTTTGAATATATTGGATCATTACTAACTAATAAGGGAGATATACAATGAGGGAAATTAAAAAGAGGACGTCTATCGCTCTTCAGAAAGTAAAACAAATAAAGAATCTGTGAAGAGGAAAAGACAAGAACCACAATAATAAGATTTTTAAGGGCATGTATCTTTCCCATCGCAACATATGCCTGTGAGACCTGGACACTTAACAAAACAGCTGAGAAACGCATAAATGCCTTTGAATGTAAATGCTGCAGAAGAGTTCTTCAAATATCATGGACACAAAAAAGAATAAATATATCCATACTACAAGAACTTAATATTGAAGAAGGCTGGCTAGTAAAGAGGATTAAACAAAGAAATCTTAAATATTTTTGGACACATTAAACGTCATGATAATCTAGAGAAGACCGTCTTGGAAGGATTATAATTGGAAAGAGAAAGAGAGGAAGACCAACGCGAAGATGGCTGCAAGACATCGTTGATGATCTGCAAATGGATGCATCAGCAGCAGGCCATCATGCTCACAACCGAGAGGCCTTTCCTGAGAGCTGTTAGAGAGGAAAAAGTTCCGCAGGGGACTGACTGACTGACTGTCACGCTGGACAATGGCTGGCATATGAGTGAAAAATTTAGTTGGCCTGCCAGTGTTACTTCGGAGTGAAAGAGATGATGATTTCTAATGATACTTCTAATGATTTCAGAAGTTTGTATTGTTCTTTGCTTGTGCATATTTAACTCATCATCTACATATAAAAAGCAGCCAGATTTAGGTAGGGACTTTTTTCCCTTATTTTAAACGAGGCAGATTAAATGACTCAAGTTAAGGAAAGAACTGAAGATAACAGTAAAACTCTGTTTGTTATAAAACCTCGATAACAACAGAGTATTTAAAAAAAACCCAAGAACTTCTTCTTACTCTTCTTCAAAGGTTTAAAGGTTCAGAATCAGACTCCAGTATCACTGCATTCAGGACATATATGCCCCCGCCGCACGCCGCGGCATCCATATAAAAGTATGTCTGTTTGCTAATAGTTCCTATCAAGTGCTGGTTCTTTACGACGCGTTTTCTGCCTCACAGTTCAGATTTCCTGCCAGCGCCCTTAAGTTTCCTCAGCCCCAACAATCTCTTTAACTAGAAACCTTTTTCAGTATTTACTGGCTTGTAACTATATACCTACACAGAATGTCTAATAGCCTCTCATATCCTAGGTAGATAGAGGTGTATGATGTAGTGAGGAAGGGATTGAGTAAAGTAAGAAAAAACGAATAGAAAGTATGAGAATGTATAAATGAAAAACATACAACATCCGATATTTCGGCGTGAGCCTTTTTCGAGGATTACATGCACAACGAGACACACAAAAAAAAACCCAAAAAAACGAAGAACTTATCTTAATGTGGCCTCCTCCAGGAGTAAAAACCTCTCATACCCTGACTCGCCAGCCACCGAGTTCTGTTCTAAAAGAACGTAGTTCTAAACGCGTCGTGTTATATCTTGTTAGAAATTGTCTTAGTAAGTGAGCAAGAGTGGAATGTCAGAAGAACTTCATTTAAATGTATTGTGTGTGTGTGTATGTGCGCGCTCTATCTTGTTAGATTAATCACTTCTCATGTAGTTCATCTGGAGAAAAGTACTGAAGGGTGGGGGTGGGATGGGGGTGACATGTACAAATGATAGAAAACGACCGATGAAGCGACTATCTTAACAGGACAGGCAAAGGGTGAAGCAGATTTTTATCCACGTGTACCACTCATTCCGACGGATCTGCCTTTTAACTTTAAGAGACGGCAATTCCCAGTGAGACTTGCATTCTCGATCAGGATCAACAAGTCACAGGGGCAGTCTGTTAAGCACTGCGGAGTGGATTTGAGATCGACATGTTTCTCCCACGGACAACTTTCTGTTGCCTGCTCAAGGGTGGGTTCACTAAAGAATTTATTTATTCTTGCTCCTGGAAGTGAAACTAAAAATGCTGTTTATAATCAAACTTTGAGTTAAATTAATATTATAGTGAATTTGTAGAAGACTTTACTCTATAATTTGTATACTGTACTTATACTTTTAAATACCCGTAGATAAAATTACTTCAGTTTTACACTACAGATAGAATTAATTCATTTTCCGGTCTAAGAGAAGATTGGAATAGGTAAATACCCGGGCAACGCCGGGTAATCAGCTAGTTATCTTATATATGTGAATGTAATAGTTTCATCTTGCATACTTATATATATATATATATATATATATATATATATATATATATATATATATATATATATATATATACGTATCTGTGTGTGTGATTTGTATACTTTATCAAATCGAGTGTGTGGGAAGAATGAAAGATGCAGTGATAAAGGGCAGAATGTAAGACGGGTCTGCGCCCAATTCTTCACCATTTTGAAACAAAAATCATTAATTCATTCTTCAGAACTACATTGTTCTTTCATCAGTTCCCCTGGAACTGTGAGCTGGAGTTCTTCACAGCCCGTGAAGTGAAGATGTTGAGGCACAGCATCGTGTCGGATTGGGAGCGGGTTATGGCGGTTTTTTTCAGTCCTTGATTGGAGCTAAAAAAGCAGGAGGTGTGCAATACTTCTTTAGCAGACTCCACCACCATGGGGACTATGGCGACCCCTGCCCAGATAGCCAGGCCAGGTCTGTTACTGGGGACACCAAGAGAGAGGTGGGACAGGGTCTTGATCAGCTGCGGTTAACCAACAGTTTTGCTAACATGTTAACTACGGGTCGTAGACCGTCTTCTTCTTCTTCTTCTTCTGCGTATGAGGTTGTTGGTCACTTCAGATCCTGATCCCTGTCGACATGGCAAACCCTGCAGTCCTCTCCAGATCCTAATCCCTGTCGACATGGCAAAGCCTGCAGTCCTCTCCAGATCCTAATCCCTGTCGACATGGCAAAGCCTGCAGTCCTCTCCAGATCCTAATCCCTGTCGACATGGCAAAGCCTGCAGTCCTCTCCAGATCCTAATCCTGTTGACATGGCAAAGCCTGCAGACCTCTCCAGATCCTAATCCCTGTCGACATGGCAAACCCTGCAGTCCTCTCCAGATCCTAATCCCTGTCGACATGGCAAACCCTGCAGTCCTCTCCAGATCCTAATCCCTGTCGACATGGCAAAGCCTGCAGTCCTCTCCAGATCCTGATAGGAACCACCAAAGCTTTTGCCCCAAGCTTGTGTCCTCTGGCCATGTCTCACGCCTCAGGTCTGCATGGTTTGGGCACTCTTGTAGGATACGTTCTGGAGTCTGGACTCCACTGCCACATGGACACTCGTCTGTGTGAGACATTTTAAGTCGATGCAGGTGGCTCAGTAGTCTCCATTGGCCTGTCCTTTGTTGACTATCAAATCGGACAACTTTCTTTCCACCCCACTTAAAGAAGCAAAATGAAAGAAAAAATGAACATCTGCTGGAAGAGCTGTTCCACGAACAAAACATCAGATATGTTAATGTGGCCTACCCTTCACGGAACATTGCTCTCTCTCTCTCTCTCTCTCTCTCTCTCTCTCTCTCTCTCTCTCTCTCTCTCTCTTCTTTCTTTGCAACCAGTCTGGAAACGGGTTCGTTTCACTGAGTGTGAAGTTATATAGCGCCGTTAATATGTCACAAGCCAACCCTGGCAACACACAGCAACTTTGTTTCTGAGAGTTTCGAAAAGGCTACACTTGTGACAAGAAAACACAAACCCTATAAGAGCTTTACATGGAGAGCTGGGACGCAGTGGTCAGACTGGGTGAGATAGTGGTTAAAGAACCATAGCCGACTGGTTGGGTCAGGGTTGACAAAAAGTAATTTAATTAAAACTCTATTCTATCTCTCAGTGTTGCCCACCCATCCTTGTATACAACTACAGCCTGACCCAGTGAATGGAGATCGAGTGAGAAAGTTAAACGATGTCCAATAAACAAGCTATGCCGAAGACTGATGTATAGGTCCAAAACGGCAGATATAGCAGCCTCGCTGTTAAACGGTTACAAGACGTAAACTTCGCCATTTTCAGGATAGCAGAAGAAAAAAAAAAGAGAAGAAGAAGGAGATATCAAGAATAGTAAAATAGACTAAGAGAATACAGATGTAGAATAAGAAAAACCAGGTTTAGAATGAGAAAATACAGACTTAGAAAATGAGAACAAACCTCTAGAAGAAGAAAAACAAGCCTTACAGTAAGACAATACAGATCTAGAATAACAAATAGACGCTGGGATTAGGAAAATATAGACCTATAATAACAAAATATAGACCGAAAATAAGAAAATACAGATCTAGAATAATAAACAGACGCTGAGATTAGGAAAATATAGACCTATAATAACACAATATAGACCGAAAATAAGAAAATACAGATCTAGAATTTAAAAAAAATACAGAACAAAAAACAAAATCATACAAAGAATTACAAAACAAAAACAAAAACAAAATGCAGACCCAGAACAACAGAATACAGACTAGAACAACAAATGAAGATCTAGAACAACAAGACGCCACTCTAGGATAATCGATGATCTCAAACAGTTTTGGCATAATAAATGCAAATAATGACAAATGTGTCGCCATTCTGTTAGCTGTTAATTAGGGGAATGTGTTTGCACGCGAGAACGCACTCATACATCCATTAGCATCGCTAAACAAATCATTTACAGCCCACACAAACATTTCTTGTTGCCAGTTTAGGAGTTTTTGAAAAACCCGGAATTAATTTTAGGTTGTTTAAAAAGTAGGCGCAGCTCTGTTCATTAACCGTAACAAACAATTGTATCGGGTTTCGTCTTATTCATGTATAGACATACAAGACAAATAGATAGAAATAATAGGAAAAGTCTAAAGTGACATGAATGATATATGACTTCTAAGAATGGAAGAAATGAAAAGTTCTAATTATCTTTTTTTGCTTGTGTCTGGAAGTTTGGTGGTGTCTGGACAATGAAGGAGAGCGTTGGGGTGTGGAACTCTTGCGCGGGTCGTGAAATAGTGCGGTTCTTTCGCTGTCTGTGACATATTGATTACTGCCCTCTCCATAGACTGAAGGATTATGGATCATTTTTAACTCTGCTAACTTGTCCCAATAAGCGTGTTGTATGCCGATGCATCGTTCAATGAGTCCCACATAGAGTGTTTTTTTTCCCTTAATTGATTACCCAGTGAGAACGATCCTGTCCGTCCACCAGGTGGGTCCACCGGGTGGAAGATGGTGCAACGGCCGTCAGGTAGAGGTCCTTTGGGAATATCTGCTATTTGCAGCAGACCAAAACAGGTGCCCTTCTGCTTTGAGGCAAGAGCTAGGGGAGGTAACTGTTTACGAATCGAGCGGAAGGCAAAGGGAAGCCACCGCCGTACCGTCATTCCCTTGTCAAATCTTGCTTCACGAGCTTAAGATCTGCTCTCATGCGGTGAAAATAACACATAGACAGGCGTTAAAAATGTGAAAGGAATTAAAATAGGGAGGCCGTGATATTAGTTGTTGTTGGTCCATCGTCTTCGATGATGACCACAGTTTCATCTAAGTCAAAATAGGATGAGATGCGAGGTGTGTCCGTGCGTGACCAACTAGCCCTATACGAGCTTTGAAAGTTTTGCCACACACGGAACATACATGTCCAGGTCGTGGGTGCGTGTGCAGCCTTGGCTTTTCGCATTGAGCGTTTGTGCTGGGCACTTTCACTTCTTGAGCGCTCAACTCTCTGAGCAATCAGGGTGGTTATAGCACTCCATGATGAGTGGACTTGTGGTTTGGGCTCCCAAGAGTTTACGTCTATCCCGAAGGCCTTGAGTGAGGTTTTGAGCGAATCCTTTTTTTTTTTTTTTTGTGCCCTCCTGCTTTCCATTTTCCGCTCAGTAGTTCCCCATAAAGGAGTTGTTTGAGCAGTAGAGTGTTACTCACTCTGACCACATGCCCTGTCCAACAGATTTTCCGCCTTTCGAAGCATTGTGTAGATGCTTGGAATATTAGCTCTTGTGAGGACTTCGGTATCAGGTATCATTTGCTGCCATTTGATGTTTAGTCTTTTCCTGGGACAGCCTAGATGGATATGATTTAGTTGCCTTGCATGCCTACTTTAGACTGTCCATGTTTCGGCTGCATACATTAGTGCGGGCAAAACAACAGCTTTATAGACCTTTAACTTGGCGGTAATATTAGTAACCTGAAATATGCGGATGACATCGCTTTAAGGGCAGAAAAAAAAAAGAGAAGAAGGAGATATCAAGAATAGTAAAATAGACTAAGAGAATACAGATGTAGAATAAGAAAAACCAGGTTTAGAATGAGAAAATACAGACTTAGAAAATGAGAACAAACCTCTAGAAGAAGAAAAACAAGCCATACAGTAAGACAATACAGATCTAGAATAACAAATAGACGCTGAGATTAGGAAAATATAGACCTATAATAACAAAATATAGACCGAAAATAATAAAATACAGATCTAGAATTTAAAAAAAAAATACAGAACAAAAAACAAAATCATACAAAGAATTACAAAACAAAAACAAAAATAAAATGCAGACCCAGAACAACAGAATACAGACTAGAACAACAAATGAAGATCTAGAACAACAAGACGCCACTCTAGGATAATCGATGATCTCAAACAGTTTTGGCATAATAAATGCAAATAATGACAAATGTGTCGCCATTCTGTTAGCTGTTAATTAGGGGAATGTGTTTGCACGCGAGAACGCACTCATACATCCATTAGCATCGCTAAACAAATCATTTACAGCCCACACAAACATTTCTTGTTGCCAGTTTAGGAGTTTTTGAAAAACCCGGAATTAATTTTAGGTTGTTTAAAAAGTAGACGCAGCTCTGTTCATTAACCGTAACAAACAATTATATCGGGTTTCGTCTTATTCATGCATAGACATACAAGACAAATAGATAGAAATAATAGGAAAAGTCTAAAGTGACATGAATGATATATGACTTCTAAGAATGGAAGAAATGAAAAGTTCTAATTATCTTTTTTTGCTTGTGTCTGGAAGTTTGGTGGTGTCTGGACAATGAAGGAGAGCGTTGGGGTGTGGAACTCTTGCGCGGGTCGTGAAATAGTGCGGTTCTTTCGCTGTCTGTGACATATTGATTACTGCCCTCTCCATAGACTGAAGGATTATGGATCATTTTTAACTCTGCTAACTTGTCCCAATAAGCGTGTTGTATGCCGATGCATCGTTCAATGAGTCCCACATAGAGTGTTTTTTTTCCCTTAATTGATTACCCAGTGAGAAGGATCCTGTCCGTCCACCAGGTGGGTCCACCGGGTGGAAGATGGTGCAACGGCCGTCAGGTAGAGGTCCTTTGGGAATATCTGCTATTTGCAGCAGACCAAAACAGGTGCCCTTCTGCTTTGAGGCAAGAGCTAGGGGGGTTAACAGTTTACGAATCGAGCGGAAGGCAAAGGGAAGCCACCGCCGTACCGTCACTCCCTTGTCAAATCTTGCTTCACGAGCTTAAGATCTGCTCTCATGCGGTGAAAATAACACATAGACAGGCGTTAAAAATGTGAAAGGAATTAAAATAGGGAGGCCGTGATATTAGTTGTTGTTTGTCCATCGTCTTCGATGATGACCACAGTTTCATCTAAGTCTAAATAGGATGAGATGCGAGGTGTGTCCGTGCGTGACCAACTAGCCCTATACGAGCTTTGAAAGTTTTGCCACACACGGAACATACATATCCAGGTCGTGGGTGCTTGTGCAGCCTTGGCTTTTCGCATTGAGCGTTTGTGCTGGGCACTTTCACTTCTTGAGCGCTCAACTCTCTGAGCAATCAGGGTGGTTATAGCACTCCATGATGAGTGGACTTGTGGTTTGGGCTCCCAAGAGTTTACGTCTATCCCGAAGGCCTTAAGTGAGGTTTTGAGCGAATCCTTTTTTTTTTTTTTTTGTGCCCTCCTGCTTTCCATTTTCCGCTCAGTAGTTCCCCATAAAGGAGTTGTTTGAGCAGTAGAGTGTTACTCACTCTGACCACATGCCCTGTCCAACAGATTTTCCGCCTTTCGAAGCATTGTGTAGATGCTTGGAATATTAGCTCTTGTGAGGACTTCGGTATCAGGTATCATTTGCTGCCATTTGATGTTTAGTCTTTTCCTGGGACAGCCTAGATGGATATGATTTAGTTGCCTTGCATGCCTACTTTAGACTGTCCATGTTTCGGCTGCATACATTAGTGCGGGCAAAACAACAGCTTTATAGACCTTTAACTTGGCGGTAATATTAGTAACCTGAAATATGCGGATGACATCGCTTTAAGGGCAGAAACCGAAAGCAAATCTTCGGAAACTTTTCAATAAGATCACTGAAGAGAGCAATGAAAGAGACCTAGAGCTAAACAGCAACAAGGCAGAAACAATAAAAGAGACCTATAGCTAAACAGCAACAAGACAGAAACAATAAAAGAAACCTAGACCTAAACAGCAACAAGACAGAAACAATAAAAGAGACCTAGACCTAAACAGCACCAAGACAGAAACAATAAAAGAGGACTAGACCTAAACAGCAACAAGACAGAAACAATAAAAGAGACCTAGACCTAAACAGCAACAAGACAGAAACAATAAAAGAGGCCTAGACCTAAACAGCAACAAGACAGAAACAATAAAAGAGGCCTAGACCTAAACAGCAACAAGACAGAAACAATAAAAGAGGCCTAGACCTAAACAGCAACAAGACAGAAACAATAAAAGAGACCTAGACCTAAACAGCAACAAGGCAGAAACAATAAAAGAGACCTAGACCTAAACAGCAACAAGACAGAAACAATAAAAGAGACCTAGACCTAAACAGCAACAAGACAGAAACAATAAAAGAGACCTAGAACTAAACAGCAACAAGACAGAAACAATAAAAGAGACCTAGAACTAAACAGCAACAAGACAGAAACAATAAAAGAGACCTAGACATAAACAGCGACAAGACAGAAACAATAAAAGAGACCTAGACCTAAACAGCAACAAGACAGAAACAATAAAAGAGGACTAGACCTAAACAGCAACAAGACAGAAACAATAAAAGAGGACTAGACCTAAACAGCAACAAGACAGAAACAATAAAAGAGGACTAGACCTAAACAGCAACAAGACAGAAACAATAAAAGAGGACTAGACCTAAACAGCAACAAGACAGGAACAATAAAAGAGGACTAGACCTAAACAGCAACAAGACAGAAACAATAAAAGAGGCCTAGACCTAAACAGCAACAAGACAGAAACAATAAAAGAGACCTAGACCTAAACAGCAACAAGGCAGAAACAATAAAAGAGACCTAGACCTAAACAGCAACAAGGCAGAAACAATAAAAGAGACCTAGACCTAAACAGCAACAAGACAGAAACAATAAAAGAGACCTAGAACTAAACAGCAACAAGACAGAAACAATAAAAGAGACCTAGAACTAAACAGCAACAAGACAGAAACAATAAAAGAGACCTAGACATAAACAGCGACAAGACAGAAACAATAAAAGAGACCTAGACCTAAACAGCGACAAGACAGAAACAATAAAAGAGACCTAGACCTAAACAGCAACAAGACAGAAACAATAAAAGAGACCTAGACCTAAACAGCGACAAGACAGAAACAATAAAAGAGACCTAGACCTAAACAGCAACAAGACAGAAACAATAAAAGAGACCTAGACCTAAACAGCGACAAGACAGAAACAATAAAAGACCTAGACCTAAACAGCAACAAGACAGAAACAATAAAAGAGACCTAGACCTAAACAGCGACAAGACAGAAACAATAAAAGAGACCTAGAACTAAACAGCAACAAGACAGAAACAATAAAAGAGACCTAGACCTAAACAGCGACAAGACAGAAACAATGGTAATCAGTCGTTCAGTCATTTGCATGTCCCTTGCGGAACTTTGCCTCCTTGACACTTCTCCTGTATTCCTCTCACTTGTAACTAAGACGCCCTGCTGCTGCTGCTGCATCCATTTGCAGATCATCAACGATGTCTTGCAGCCATCTTCGCCTTGGTCTTCCTCTCTTTCTTTTTCCCATTATGTACCCTTCCAAGACTGTCTTCTTTAGATTATCATGACATTTAATGTGTCCAAAATATTTAAGTTTTCTCTCTTTAATACTCTTTACTAGCCAGCCTTACAGTGGAAATATTGAAAAGAATAAACATACCAAAGTGCAACATTCTATCAAACGGGAAGCACACAGCTAAATAAATTCAGTTACCTTGGAACAACAATAGCTGACAGCAAGTGAACAAATGAAAACAAAAATCCACGAACAGGTAAGGCAAAGACAGCTTTTCATGTCACGAAGGAGATAATAACAAAGACGTCCGAAAAAGTGAGGAAACAGTATTACAGCGCCATATTGAGCCAATATTGCTATATGGTTGTGATATCTGGAAAGTAAACAAAACGATAACAAAGAAATTGGAAGCAGTAGAGGTGCACTTTTAGCGAAGGGCGCAACAAATACTCTGGACAAGAGGAGAAACAAATGAATAGGTCATGAAATAAGTTTGAAAGCAAAGAAAACTAGTTCAAATGACAAGGAAAAGAAAAGACAATCAAAAAATACTGGACGTATCACGAGAAGACAGAAGTTAGAGAACTGAGCAATCACTGGAAAATTCGAGGGGAAAAGGAGGAAATGAAGGCCATGAGAAAAGTATCCACGTAGACTGACCAGGCGGCATGGGAAAAGAAAAGCATCTGAATAACTGTATAACACCAGGGACCGCGCAAGATGGAGAAGCATAGTCGCTTAAGTTATCCGGTACCATCGTATAACAGTAACAATAACTGATTCTGTACGGCGTTGAGAGACAATGTCCACTGTGGCAATCGGCAACACCACGCTGGTGTCACGGTTAGCAAGCCATACCTAAGTAAGGTCTTGACCCAGCTCTCCTTTGGTGCCCTCAGTAACGGGCCTGCCTGGATAACGGGGCGGGGATCGCCATAGTCCCACATGGGAGTGGGATCTGCTAAAGAATTATTGAATACCGCCTGCTTTTTTTTTATTCCACTCAGGTAGTGAAAAATAACCGTCATAACCCGCTCCCAATCCGACACGATTCTGTGCCTCAAAACCTTCACAGCATCGGCTGCAAAGAACACCAGGTCGCAGTTCCATGAAGGCTTGAAGAACAACAACAACTGATTATGTATCATTCAGGCAGATTAAGCTTGGATGAAGGTTTGACAGGTTTGACAACATTTAAAGGAGGTGAGAAAGGATCAATGAACCTAGAAAATTCTTAACAAACGCAATCAATATTTCGGCCTAATGCCCTCTTCGAGAGCAACAGAAAAGACAACACAATACATGAGTGCATTCAGAATCCAAATTTGTATATGATGAAAAAAAAAAAATCGAAATATCTATCCAACTATTATGAACTACGATGTCAGGATCGGCCATGGAAAGATAAACATAAAATGGGCCTAACTTGCACTAAAACATTGTGAAAGAATGTTTCTAGAGTATTCTGTTATTTCTAAAGTGTTTTTGTTTCACAAATATTCCCTTTTATTCGTATGATTTCATAATAATGTCAACTGAGTTGATAAACAGGTGAAAACAATATCCGGTTTTCTCCAAGTTTTCCCGCATAAACTGACTGTCCCGGGGAAAGCTGTCAACAGAATAATATTCTATTTTGTTGCTCAGGTGAGCAAGGCTTTCCTGCTTCCGGTGTGACGTCATACACAAAACAGCCTGCCCTGAGAGAAAAGATGGCGCTCAGAAATCGCTTAGTCCCGTATTCCAGATACATGCATGTACATATCGCCAGCATTCTTGTAATGAGGCTAATTTTGTGGGACAGGAAACAGGGCCGGGGGGGGGGGGTCCTTCTGGATTCTTCTGTCATATCGCTTTATTCTTGTTTTTAATATCTAGAACACTCTAGCGGCGATTTTAGTTCTCCCCTACGTGTCTACATCAGTCACGTGACCAGCGGGATGTCACTGTAGGCAAGCACAGAGGCCTGACAGCATCACTGATGTCGCAATGACAAACAACAACGTTTGTTTTCTCCCAAGATTGAAACCTGATACCCCTACCCCCACCCACTCTTCCTCCAAAAATCTGAAACTATATCTGACATATGACCGAGTTTTCCCGGTGTTTTCTCATGGGGGATTTCCGATTCCTCATTTCCTTGTTTGTACACCTTGAAACTCTGAAACACAACAAAATGTACACGTTTTTTCGATTTCCAGATCAACCATCGGTGTGTTTTTATCTGCAGAGATTTGGCCGATGTTTACGAGTACACTAACATTCACGAGGAAGATTGATCCTCGATTCACTTCATTACATGTCCCATCACGATTCTCCTGTAATTGTTTCTGTGGTCGATGCTGGCATTTTGAGATCTAAGAGGGCTGATTGATAAGTTCTCGGCCTAAGGCACAAATACTTGAAGCACACAGTTGATATTTGGTGCATTTGTAGATCAGGTTAATGTAAGATTAAACACAAAGTTTCAATAAATTAACTGTAACAGATTTTTTTTACAGGCTACTGAAGAGGTAAGGGGTGCCAGAAATTGAGAAAATGGATAAAATTTCTCATCGAGCAGTCATTCCCTTACCTCTGTATCAAGGGCTTATCATCGAAGGAGATCCACGAGGATATGGTAGAGACTCTAAGGGAGAGTGTCCCTTCTTACAGCACAGTGAAGAAATGGGCATTTCAGTTCAAACATGGAAGGGAGAGTCTGGAAGATGATCCCCGACCAGGAAGACCAAGAACGGTAACCACCGATGAATTCACCAACAGAATCCATAACATGATAATGGAGGATCGACGACTTACTGAACGGTACATTCTAACTGAGTTGGGCATCTCTCAGGAACATGTTCATGCCTATTATTCACAATGATCTTCAAATGACAAACTCTGCTCGATGGGTCCCGAAACTTCTTGGAGCTGATCACAAACGACAGCGCATCAACATGTCAAGAGACAGTCTTGGCCATTTTTCTGTAGATCCTGAAAAGTTTCTTCAGCAATGTGTGACTATGGATGAGACTTGGGTTCATAATTTTCAACCAGAAACCAAAGAACAGTCAAAGCAGTGGAAACATCATGGATCCTCACCTCCAAAGAAAGCAAGGGTGGTTCTCTCTGCAGGCAAAGTGATGGCTTCCATCTTTTGGGATTCAGAAGGTGTGTTATTGGTAGACTATCTTCAAAAGGGCAGAACTGTCACCGGGGCCTATTACGCTAATCTTGTGAAGCAACTGCGGGTCAAACTGAAGGAAAAGCGTCGAGGGAAATTGACAAGAGGAGTCATATTTCATCAAGACAATGCTCCAGTTCACAAGTCGGCTGTGGCAATGGCTGCCATTCATGAATGCAGCTTCCAGCTTCTTGAACATCGTCCTTATTCCCCAGATTTGGCCCCTTCGGACTATTACTTGTTTACCACATTCAAAAAAGGAGCTCAGTGGTCACAAATTTGCTTCAGATGATGACGTCATTCATGCTGTAGACCACTTTCTACTGGTACAAGATGCTGACTTTTACAAAGAAGGAATCCGTATGCTCTAGGATCGCTGGACTAAGTGCATAAACTTGCAAGGGGACTATGTTGAGAAATAACCCAAAAGAGTTGTCCACAAATAACACGTTGTACTTTATGCCGAGAACTTATCAATCAACCCTTGTAGCTCGGGGGTTGTATTATGTTTTTTGTTTGTTTGTTTTTTGTTTTTTAGGGCATTTTTACGGCAGTTGATTGAAACGAAGTTGCTTCCAACAAATAAGTTTCATATCACGTCATAAAGAAACTTCCATAGATATGTCGGAAAGAGTTACCGTTGATACCAACATAAACTCAGTCACCTTTGAAGGAAATAAGCTTAGTAGCATTAGACACATTCACATATCTCGGCAGCTTTATAGACAAACATGGTTGCACAGAAGCAGATATTACAGCAAGAACTGGGAAGGCTAGAGTAGCATTTCTACAGCCGAGAAACATCTGGAAAGCAAAGAGAGTATCCCTAGCAACAAAACTTAGACAGTTCAATACAAACGTTAGATCGGTCCTGTAATATGGATGAGAAACGTGGAGATCATCAGCCAAAAGCACCAAGAGACTGCAGACTTTTGTTAACACCCGCCTAAGGAAGATCCTTCCTAATAGATAAAATAAGAGAACAAATTTTGTAGGATTAGACCTAGAACAAATCGTAGACAAAGCACTTTAGTGAGACGTGAGAGAAAAAAAAATCACAAGAGAATTACCTGGGATTCGAACCATGGACTCCGGTAGGACGAGCAGCCGTCTAGCCACGAGAGAAGAGCGTGCTATCGACTTAGCCAACTAGCACCCCAAGTCGTAGCCAACTAGCACCCCAAGTCGTAGCCAACTAGCACCCCAAGTCGTAGCCAACTAGCACCCCAAGTCGTAGCCAACTTAGCACCCCAAGTCGTAGCCAACTAGCACCCCAAGTCGATAGTACGCTGTTCTCTCGTGGCTAGACGGCTGCTCGTCCTACCGGAGTCCATGGTTCGAATCCCAGCATGAAGGCTTCCCTTCTCTTGTGATTTTTCTTTCTCTCACGTCTCACTAAAGTGCTTTGTCTATGATTTTTACGAGGTCTAATCCTACAAAACTTGTTCTTTTACTTTACTGTACCAAAGCCTCGTAGTTTCCTATTTATATAAAAAAAAATTGTTGCTTCCGATTAGATGGTCAGATACCATAAGTAGAGAAGAGCTATGGCAGAAAATGAACCAACCACAGTGAAAGAAATGATAATGTAAAGACGCTGGAGATGGATAGGGCATACACTTTAAAAGCCTACGACAAAACATAACCAGACAAGCTCTCACCTGGAATCCCCAAGGAAAGAGGAAACAAGGATAACATAGAAACACCTGGCGTAGGAGTCTTGAAGCAGAGATAAAAAAAAAAGATGGACTACACCTGGAGACAGGTAGAAGAAACAGCCCAGGACTGAAATAAATGGAGAACTTTTGTTGATGGGTTATACCCCCAGATAGGGGTGTAGAGGAAATAAAGAAGTATCTCTGATAACAATGTTTTTTAACAGTTAAGGTAAAAGATATGCATAAAATATAGCACCAATATATACTTACCGTATGTTCACAAGATATTCACGAATGCCTACCTATCTTATTATAAGTTGTAACCCTTTAAGAAATAACGGGAGGAGAATTTTTTTTTTCCTTTCCTTGAATTGATTACTGCTCCCATGTTAAATTTTACTATGACTCAAGATCAAAATCAATAATGTAATTATAAATGTCACCAAAGTGGCTATTACTACCGAAAATCGCTTGATAGGTTGGTTTTTTTTTTCATCTGGTCACTACAACTCTCTGAAGTTTCAGTCTGGTCAGCGAGGCAAATCTCTCTCTCTCTCTCTCTCTCCCGACCCACACACACACACACACGCAAGCACGCGCCGGTATACACACACACGCCGTGGTGCCCCGACTCTTTCTTTGTTATGTTGTGAAGGCTACATTCCAAGGAAGGACATGCCTATAAAACCCTGATATTAGACGCTGATTTCTTAACACTGTGTCTCACTGGGTGGGAGGATGCTGCCCTGATTTGGTACACGGTTACTCATAGCTGACATGCTGGCGTCAGGGTTGGCGACACATAGCTCACATGCTGGCGTCAGAATTGGCGACACATAGTTGACATGCTGGCGTGAGTGTTGGTGACACATAGCTCACAAGGTGGCGTCAGGATTGGCGACATATAGCTCATATGGTGGCGTCAGAGTTGGCGACACATAGTTGACATGCTGGCGTCAGGGTTGGAGACACATAGTTCACATGCTGGTGTCAGGGTTGGCGACACATAGCTCATATGCTGGCGTCAGGGTTGGAGACCCACAGTTGACATGCTGGCATCAGGGTTGGCGACACATAGTTGACATGCTGGCATCAGGGTTGGTGACACATAGCTCACATGCTGGTGTCGGGGTTGGCGACACATAGCTCATATGCTGGCGTCAGGGTTGGAGACCCACAGTTGACATGCTGGCGTCAGGATTAGCGAACCATAGCTGACCAAGACCCTGTGCCACTTTTCTGTTGATAGCCCCAGTATAAATCCTAACCTGGCTAACAGGGCAGGGATCACCATAGTCCTAATGGTGGTGGAGTCTGCTAAAGAAGTATTGCACGCCCTCTGCTTTTTTAGCTCAACTCAGAGACTAAAAAAAAAAGCTACCACAACTCGCTCCCAAGCCGACACGATGTTTTGCCTCAACATCTTCACAGCATCGGCTGCAAAGTACACCAGCTCGCACGTGCAGGGAGATAGAAGACAAGACAAGGCAAGGCAAGACTAAGTTGCATAACCCATCCTGTTAAGTTGTCAATGTTACGGCCAGATTTTTGTTTGGACTCTTTATCTTCTCTTATCTCCCTTTACTCCTGACACATTCTCCTCCGCCCAAACATTCATCCTTTCGTCAGCATTTGCTCAATTTTGTTGCTTCTCTCAATGCTTTTATGCATACAAGATGGAGAAGTATGACTGCCAGCGCTGTCTAGGACAAGTCGACGGCACGCATCAAAAGAATGAATTCATGTTCTAAAGTTACCTTGAAAATATAGAAATGTGCTAAGCTGGGAGATAAAAAAAAACTTCACAAAGTAAAACAACTAAAGAATCTGTGGAGAGGAGCAGACAGAACCACAAAAATAAGATTTTTAAGGGCATGCATCTTTCCCATCGCAATACATGCCTGTGAGACCTGGACACTTAACAAAATAGCTGAGAAACACATAAATACCTTTGAATGTAAATGCTGCAGAAGAATTCTTCAAATATCGTGGACACAAAAAAGAACAAATATATCCATACTACAAGAACTTAATACTGAAGAAGGCTGGCTAGTAAAGAGGATTAGACGGAGAAAACTTAAATATTTTGGACACATTAAACGTCATGATAATCTGGAGAAGACCGTCTTGGAAGGGTACATAATTGGAAAAAGAAAGAGAGGAAGATCAAAACGAAGATGGCTGCAAGACATCGTTGATGATCTGCAAATGGATGCAGCAGCGACAAGCCATCTTTCTCACAACCGAGAGGCCTACAGGAGGACTGTTAGGCAGGCACAGTTCCGCAAGGGACATGCAAATGAATGAATGAATGAAAGAATGGGAGATAAACGGCAGAAGATTAGTGGGATTGCTGCAGCAAGTTCTTGGCCATACTGAAAACTACGACATCTCTTTCTTAGCTTGTCTACTGTTGTGCTGTTCTATTGTTGCGACAGCATTTGTTTGTTTTGTCTACCACTGTGCAGCAGTTGTTGTTTTGTCCGCTGTTGTACTTTTCTATTGTTGTACCATTGGTTGGCTGTTTTGCCTACTGTTGTATTTTTCTGTTGTTGTACCATTGGTTGGCTGTTTTGCCTACTGTTGTACTTTTCTGTTGTTGTACCATTGGTTGGCTGTTTTGCCTACTGTTGTACTTTTCTGTTGTTGTACCATTGGTTGGCTGTTTTGCCTACTGTTGTATTTTTCTGTTGTTGTACCATTAGTTGGCTGTTTTGCCTACTGTTGTACTTTTCTATTGTTGTACCATTGGTTGGCTGTTTTGCCTACTGTTGCACTTTTCTGTTGTTGTACCATTGGTTGGCTGTTTTGCCTACTGTTGTACTTTTCTGTTGTTGTACCATTGGTTGGCTGTTTTGCCTACTGTTGTATTTTTCTGTTGTTGTACCATTGGTTGGCTGTTTTGCCTACTGTTGTACTTTTCTATTGTTGTACCATTGGTTGGCTGTTTTGCCTACTGTTGTACTTTTCTGTTGTTGTACCATTGGTTGGCTGTTTTGCCTACTGTTGTATTTTTCTATTGTTGTACCATTGGTTGGCTGTTTTGCCTACTGTTGTACTTTTCTGTTGTTGTACCATTGGTTGGCTGTTTTGCCTGCTGTTGAGGCAGATTTACTGTTCTGAAACTGCTGAATGAAGCATTTTCCTACATAACAGCGTCGTAAAGATGACGAGGTCAAGCTAGAGCGAACGTTCCCTGGTGGTTTAGCTCTGAGCTCACAACCAAGGTCCGGAGAAGAAACATTTGGATGTTGTGCAGCAACAAAAGCTCATGTACACGGAAGAAGATGCTCGGGTCGGGACAAGGCAGATATAGAGAAATAACAGGGAAGACAACTTGGGCGAACTTGAAGTGGACAGTTGAAGAGACAGACATAGAGTGACACAGAGAGAGAGAGAGAGAGAGAGACAGACAGACAGAGAGACAGAGAAAGAGACAGAGAGACAGAGAGAGACAGAGAAAGAGACAGAGAGACAGAGAAAGACACAGAGTGACACGTAGAAAGAGAGACAGAGAGATACAGAGAGACAGAGAAAGAGACAGAGAGACAGAGAAAGACACAGAGTGACACGTAGAGAGAGACAGAGAGATACAGAGAGACAGAGAAAGAGACAGAGAGACAGAGAAAGACACAGAGAGACCCAGAGAAAGAGAGAGACAGAGAGTCAGAAAGAGACATAGATAGAGAGAAACAGAGAGAGACATAGAGAGAGACACAGAGAGACAGAAGACACACAGAGAGACACAGAGAGAGACACAGAGAGAGACACAGAGAGACAGAGAATGAGACACAGAGAGAGACAGAGAGACAGAGAATGAGACAGAGAGAGACACACAGAGAGACAGAGAGACACAGAGAGACTCACAGAGAGACATAGAGAAAGACACATAGAGACACAGAGAGAGACAGAGACACAGAGAGAGACAGAGAATGAGACAGAGAGAGACAGAGAGAGACACAGAGAGAGATAGAGAGAGACATAGAGAGACACAAAGAGAGACAGAGAGAGACAGAGAGCGACACACACAGAGACAGATAGACACAGAGAGCCAGGAAGCTATGGATGGATATAGATTAAATCTTGCTCCACTGAGGAGTTTGGGGTTCAAACGATTTAGTGATCTGAAAGGACTCAGAGTGTTTCCAAAGGGTCAGAAGTGGATTAAGACAGAATAACAAATCAATACAGTTCGCTAGAAGGAGGAAAGGGGAGGGTAGTTTTCAATCAGTTTTCAAATTTTCTCAGGGAATCTCTGATTGTATTTGAAGTATTGAGCCTCAATGAAGAGTGATGTGTGGGGAGAGAAAACGAGAGAGAGAGAGAGAGAGGGGAAAGATAGGGAAAGAAACGGGAGAGATTGAAAAAAGGACAGAAAGAAAGAGATATAGAGAAAGATAGAGAAATAAGAGAGAAACAGAAAGAAGGAGAGAAAAAGAGAATGAGAAAAAAGGAGAGAGAGAGGGGAGAGATAGAGAAAGAAAGGGAAAAGAGAGAAAGAAAGAGAAACAGAGAGAGAGAGGAGAGATGGACATAGAAAGAAAAAGAGAGATGGAAAGAAAGAGAAGAAAGATACAGATGGAAAGAGAGAGAAAGAAAGAAAAATACGGAGAGAGGAGATATAGGTAGAGAAAGACAGAGAGAGATGAAAAGAGAGAGAAAGAAAGTGAAACAAAGAAAGAGAGAAGAGAGAAAGAAAGGCAGAGGGAAATGGAAAAAGGAAGCAGAAAAAGAGAGAGAAAGAAGGAGAGAAAGAGAAAGAGCGATGGAGCATAGCCTTGTAAGTAATGATTATAGTTGTTATTATTATTATTAACGAATATGGTTATGAAAATATATCGTAATGAAAATAATAACATCGAATAGCGGCAGAGAAAAGTAGGTGGGAAAGAGAAAGGTATAAAACTTCCATGACACTAGAACAAGGTGCGGACAAAAGTAAACAGTGGAAACAGTGAATAAAAAAAGACAAAAAAGTGACGCTGAGATTTAGGTAATACAAAGGTAGGACGCCAGAAAGTAGGATGGTCCAGTGATAACAAAGCGGTGACTGGACGTTGACCGTTTAAATAAATTAGAAAAGA